>PVHP010046762.1:0-13166 GCA_004024765.1 Zapus hudsonius | reverse complement strand
AGAGAGAGAGAGAGAGAGAGAGAGAGAGAGAGAGAGAAGGAGGGAGGGACTGTCCATTTACTGTATTTCTTGCTAGTGAAACTGACTGGTTCAGCTACACCATTGGTACACTGGCTAGCACAGTATATAAACACTCCATTGATAGTCAAGGAGGAAAAGTGATATCAATAATGGGGCCATTTTAGCTTGACATTGCAAAAAGTACTCTTTATGCCTTTTGACCTAGTAATTTCATGTTGGACTAAATATTATAAAGTAAATAAAATAGTAAAAGTGTTTGGAGACCACAGACTAGAAATCTAAATTTTAATAATCTAATTCTCTTTGCCAATCGTTGGTTTAAGGTAGACATAAGACTAATTCTGGCGAAGAGTATGCCAAGAAAGGTTTTTCAGGGAGATTTCTAGGAATGGTTTCTTTCTTCTTTTTTTGACTCTCCAGTTTTGCTTTATTTTTTATAAATATATTATGAATAAATATATACATTTTTATGATCAAATCTTGTCCCTGTTTCCCTCCTCTCTGTCCCCTACCCACTGGGGTATTTGCTAGGTGCATATACTGCATCTGTCCATAGAATAGGGGGTTATGAACTGCACCAGAGGTAGCCAGTGTTTTGTTCTGTTTTTTTTCCTTCCCCCTTGCGTATTGTAGTTTAAGGGGGCAATGTTTCTGGATATTCTTTCTGACCATGGCTCTTACATTCTTCCCGCCCTCTCTTCCACTCAGTTCCCTGAGTCATAGTGGGTGAGTTTTAGGTCTACTTTGTTGTTGAGATCTTAAGTATCTCTGGATCTTTGCCCTGGGTTGTAATGGCATCATTGGTGTCTGTCTCCATTGACCTTTCGTGGGTTATCAGACTTGCTGTGGTGATTGGTCTCCTGTTTGTCTCTTCACTTTCTAATCTGTTTCATTTGGGCCCTGTGTGAAGGCTAGGTGTGGTTTATCTCCTGCCAGGATTTCAGCCATCATCCCATGCCTTGTTGGTGGAATTACGTTGTCCCAAGCTCTCTCAATGCCTTCTGAAAAATACAAACAGAGTCTCCATTGGAGAATGTCAATATAGGTTAAATGAGAAAACATTGCTAGTTTGGCAAGCTCCTAATGGATGTAGCCTCTCTGTAGCTCTCTGGTCGTGGGAATTTCCCCTAGGAGCCCAAGATATTGGTCCCCATAGGATTTTGCCATGGATCCCAGTTCTAATTAAGGGTTCCTTGTCACTAAGCAGATATCTTAGCCAATCATTAAGCTGTAGATTACCCTCCTCGGTTTAGTGCCACTATTGCACAGATGAGCATTTCTTGACTTGCTGGTCTCTTCCATACAGCCATGTGTTCAGCATTCTTGTGACAACAGTCTATATTGTATATCAGTGGTCTATGTTTTCTCCAAATGTCATTGACCAATTTGCCCCTAGCAGCTCATGCAACACCTTCCAATACTACATATGCTACCATCTGGTAGCTGGTTACCATTCTGGATCTAGCAGGATCTCTTGGTGTTGTTTGATGACACTCTGTAGTTTCTTCAGCAATAGGGTTTTACCTTAGGTCTGGGACAGGTATTAAAGAGCTTTGACAGAACTCTGTCATGTTTTGGGGACCTCGTGGGTCTCTTTGATCAACTGCTCAGTGTAGGAAGGAACCAATAACTGGGACAGGAAGATGCAGGCCTAAGCAATTATTCTTGAGGTTGGGCTTTCTCCCATTCTGTTCATGGCCCTCGTACCAGGTGGTGCCCTCAGCTTAGGAATGGTTTCCTCAAACATCAAAATAGACTATTTTAGGTGTTAATGTGTTTGGGCTTGATTCATCCATGTTGTGATTAGGATAAGACCTGCAAACTGCTACGAATGATGACCAAACCAAAAAAAAAAAAAAAAAAAAAGATTCAAAGTCCATGGATCCTAGATAGAATTGTTGAGATATTAATTAGCTGTCTCTGAAACTAACTTTGAACATCTTATTTTCTGAGATAGTAAGTCTTTCTACATGAAACAATTTTGAATCTTTTATAGTCCTAACAGAGACACACAGAAAAACCTGGATGGTTCACCTTTCTAGTTTTCATGAAGAAATTTACATTTTAGCATATAAGTGCTACTTCTTGATTCCCATCTAAGTCTTCAGTTATTCAAACATATGCCAACTTGGCTAAGCTGATACTACATTTCCCAGAGTTCCCCTCTCCATAGGTTCCAGTTAGTATTGGCCATAGGAGAAATTGACAAGACTTGCAAGATACAAGTGAACAACAGTGAGTACACTCAGGAGGTTAGTGTAGGTAACCTCAGAGCTCACACACATTTTCATGGATCTGTGGATGCATCTTGTCAGCAGGCATGCAGCTGGTACAGTTTCAATTCATGTATGATGGGTTTTTCACCTCCAAATCCCAGACCAAGTGTGAATGTGGCTGGACCACTTCTTCCAAGTCTTCTAAGGCTGTATTGGAGGCTTCAAGATTTGGGGAAGGCCAATCCAATTACCAGTTTGCACCTCTCATGCTTCAATTGCTCCTATTCTTACCAATTTCATGTCTGCCTAGGCTTAACACCAGACACAACCAAACCAAGACAGTTTAACTGACTGCATTTACTAGTTCCCATAATTGCTTAAGATCAAATTCCTATAGCAATTTACTATTGCATCATGCTCAGTACTTTTGTTTCTTTGATTCCATGAAAATGCCCTGTAACTAATCACTACTTCACTCAATCAGTGGCTTTACATGGTAAGTATAAATTTAGCTAATGTGTATGTGGGGTTGTGATGGATAAGTTTTGTTGTCTACTTGGCCTTTTTAGTAGTCTTTGGTGGATCTCTGAGGATGTACACAGGAAGACAGCTCTCTCAGTAGGGGGCAGAATATAAGGAAGCCCAGGGAAGCTAGAAATGAACATCCCTTCCTGGGAGGGCAGTGCAGGAAGGAAATTCCAGAGACTCAGGAAGGCAACAAGTCTGGGATAGGGTTGCAAGACCCCATCCTAAGGCTATATAAAATGGAAAGACTGGACTAGAGTGAGACCCTACCTTGAAAAAAAAAAGGGAAAGAAATTTATCTCCCTTTGCCCCTGCCTGTTTTGTTGGTGTGTGTGTGTATGGTGATGGTGATTGGTTACTCTCTCTGCTTGGACCTGTGAAAGGGGGTAAGCTTCTCTTGGCTTTATGGAACTTCCCCTGAATCTGTAGCTTCAATAAATCCTTTCCTCCCATAAACTGTGCCTGGTTTGGAGATTCATCCTAGAAGTGTGTGGCTGACTAGGATAGGGATGATGATTTAAACTAGGCTCACCTGGGTAGTAAAACCCTAGACTCATTCACATATCTGGTAGGATTGGCTACCTATTAGCTGGTTCAAGATACTCTTGGCTAAAATGAGTAGGGTGACTTGACTTGGCTCTGCCTCACAAGCCTGTCATCTTCAAGCAGGCCACCCTGAGCATGTTCTCATGGTGATGGTAGAGGGCAGGAGTGAGCCAGTCCAAACATGGAGGCTCATTTAACGCTTCGGCTTATGCTCCTTCCTACCATTCTAAAACAAGCCACATGGCTGAGCCCGGAGGCAGCATTACATGGTAAATGACCTGTGGATACCGAGAGAAGTAAAGAATCAGGGTATTTTTTACCATCTATCACACTAACCAACACTCTTCACACAGGTAATAAGTAGCCGTGTCAGCCGACACGATTTTCAGAACCATTTTAGTTTCAGTATCTGGATTTTGGATGGCTTTTAATTGCCATGTTTATGTGACACTAATTGTTCATTGTCAACCTATTGTGTTCAAGGATGGAGCTCAGCATCCTTTCTCATTAGGGCAAATAATTGCCTTTTTAAGCTGCAGTTTGCCACCCTCCTTTCTTCTCAGGTATGAAAACAAACAAATAAAGGATAGCAAAAACAAGATCCCTAGGGGTGAAGAACTGCTGAACAGTGACAAATAGACACATACTGTTAGGCTGACAATAAACTGAATCACGACTGAGATTGCCTAATTTAACCATCAGAAATGTCGAAAAGCAGGGCTGGGGAGAGTGCCTAGCAGTTAGGAGTACTTGCTGCTTAAGCATGAGCGCTTGGGAGAGCCTGACACTGCTCAAGTTGGATTCCCACTTTCACCAAAATCCATGCAAAAGGCTGGGTGTGGTCATGCATGTTTGTAACCCTAGTCCCAGAGGGATAGAGACAGGATACTTGCTGGGGCTAGCTGACCAATGGCAGCTCTTGGTTGAGGGAGAGAGTAACTCTCAAGGAAATACACAGATGAGCAATAGAGGAAGTACACCTGATGTTCTCCTCTGTTTGCTACACCCCCCCACACACACACATGGTATAACACACCACACCACACATACTCTACACATACACACATACATGCAAAAAGAAAATGAAAAAATATTCAAATGCTGATTAACTCCAAAACAGTTGTATATATGTTGTATATTTTATTTTATTTTTGTTTTTTTTTTTTTGAGGTAAGGTTTTGCTTTAGTCCAAGCTGACCTGGAATTCACTATGTAGTCTTAGATGGCCTCAAATTTATGGCAATCCTCCTACCTCTGTCTCCCAAGTGCTGGGATTAAAGGTGTGCACCACCATGCTCAGCTTGTTTATTTTTTATTATACTGATTTTATAGATAGTAATGTTAAAGAATAGCTATACTGTTAAGTAGGTGTTTAAATTGTTGGAATTCTTGGTAGTTTTCTACTGGAGGGGAGTTTGTTCCTTGGCCATTTTGCGAAGAGATGTTCATTTAGTCATCAAAGGACCCTACCACGTATTTGTTTTAGTTAAGGTGTCCCAGAAGTCAATGTCAACACAGGAGTCTAGTGCAAGTAATTTACTAAGAAGTAAAGAAGTGAGACAAAGGGCTAGGGAGATGGCTTACCAGTTAAGAGCACTTGCCATGCAAACACGAGGACCTGAGAAGGCCTGAAACCATCTGAGTTCGATCTCCAACACCCACATAAGCAGCTGGGCATGGCACACATTTCTATTACTCCAGTCCTGTGAGGGTTGCTATGGTTCCTTTGGACATGCTCTGCTAGTTCAACTGTAGTTATTAGAAAGGTTTTATAGAAGGTTTACCTTCTCTACCTAAGAACTATTTAATCGTTAAATTTATTTATTTACTTATTTATTTATTTGTTTATTTATATTTAGATAAGGTCTTACTCTAGCCCAGGCTGACCTCAAACTTACTCTTTAGCTCCAGGCTGGCTCTAAACTCATAGCAATCCTCCTACCTCAGCCTCCTTGATGCTAGGACTAAAAGTCCATACCCAGCTATTTTGTTAGCTTTTTGTTGGAGAATAAAATACAATAAAATTCATACATCTCTAGTTTTATTAAGGTATAGCTGATGCACAATAAATTGCACATGTGTAAATTGCACTCTTTGTTGAGTTCTGCACATTAGTGAATCTTGCATGAAGAAACTGTTGCTGCAGTGTTCTTGGGGTGATTTAAAAACATTTTATTTATTTTCAAATGAGAGAGAGGGAGGGAGGGAGAGAGAAAGAGGGGGAGAAAGAGAGAGAGAGAGAGAGAGAGAGAGAGAGAGAGAGAGAGAGAGAGAGAGAGGGAGGTGAATGGGCATGCCACAGCAAACAAACTCCAGATATATGCACCTGGTTTTCTGTGCATACTGGGATGGGGAATCAAACCCAGGACGCCAAGCTTTGCTAGTATGATGGTTTCAAGTGCATATATTTTCCTGCAAATTTCATTATATCATTTTGTTTTATATCCTTAACATATTACTTTCTTTCTCTGAGTTATTTCATGTTCTAGTATGGTGGCTTGAATCTCTAGTAATCTCATCTATTTTCAGACAGCAGGAAGGAGGAAGCAGTGATTAAGGAAATTATCACTCTTTTAAAGAGATTTCCTATAAGCTACATCTATATCATTTTATGTTCAATTGGCCAATATTTAGTAGCATGGCTTCATCTAATTGCAGACAGACTGGAGAAATATAATCTTTAGTCTTGACCATGTGTAGTAATTACCTTTCTCTTTGCCAAGATAAAAAATACCTGACAAAAATCAGTTAGAGAGGAAGGAGCCAGGTGTAGTTGCACACACCTTTAATCCCAGTACTCTGGAGGCCAAAGTAGGAGGATTACTGTGAGTTTGAGGCCAGACTGAGACTACATATTAAATTCCAGGTCAATCTGGGCTAGATCGAGACCCAACCTCAATGGAAAAAAAAAACAATTGAGGAAGGGTTTATTTTAGCTGACACTTGAAGGTCACAGTCCACCATGGCAGGGAAGGCAATAGTAATATGAAGCAAATTGTCACAGTGCATTCCCCGTTAGGAAGTATTGAGCAATGAATATTGGTGCTCAGCTATCTTTCTCCTATTTATATAGTCCAGGATCCCAGCTGATGGAAGGATGACTGGTAATGTGGGTCATCCCACCTCAATTAACCTAATCTGGATAATCCCTCACAGGCATGCCCTGTTTCCTAGGTGATTCTGTTAATATATACCATCATACCATAGTTATATTGAATTAACTTGAGGTTCTATTATTAAAAGGAAGAGTATGATAGAAGTTGTGATAGGTAAAAATGGCTGTCACAAACTGAGAAAAAATTATGAATCTACCATATTTTGCTAATTGCAAAGAAAAAATGTGCTTGGTTTATTCTTTAGTATCCAAAAAAGCAAGTTTATTTTGCATTTAGAAAAACCAACATTTCTTTAATGTACATGAGCCCTTTTTGAGGAGAGTTGCAGAAGTAATGTGTTTTAAGATTAAATACAGAGGCATTGAATAGTGAAGTGCATGTTTTAATTTTCACACATGTCCACTTATTCAATAACTCATAACACACCCTCCTATATCTAAAAAAATAAATTAGCTAATGCTAAGATATAAGCTTCAATCATTAGCATTTCAATGATGAATGTTGTAGTTAGTTACCATTTCATAACTAGCACAAAGCACCCAACTGAAAGCAGCTGATGGGAGGGAGCAAAGTGGTGTAATTAGGCTAACAGTCTCAAGGGGAAGCTTCATGAGCACAGACTGGACATCCCCTCTGCTACAGTAGTTGGAAAACAGCAGCAGGAGAGTTATTCAAACCAACATTGGCAAGCTACAACTAATAAACTATCTAGGCCCACCTCCAGCAACACACCTACTCCAGCAAGGCTCTATCTCCCAAACTACCATCAGCTTGGGATCAAGTATTCAGAACACATGAGTTCATGTGAGACAACTAATTCAAACCACTACATTTTGTCCCTAGCCCCCATAAACATAACCATCCATTTGTAAAATGTAATACATTCAGTCCAACTTTAAAAGTCCCCATAGATTTCATCAATTCCAACACTGTTCAAATATACCCATAGTCCAAAGTATCTTAATTGTTAGCCAGTATAACTTAAAAGGCATAATGGCACAGAGTAAACAAACATTCACACTATGTTGTAGTCAACTTTCTAGTTGCTGGTCAGAAAGAACCCATGCAAAAGTGGCTTGTGGAGGAAAGGGTTTATTAAGCTTAAGGACTCAAGGGGAGACTCCATCCTGGCAGGGAAAACGATGGCATGAGCAGAAGGGTGGTCATCACCTCTGCCACAACACTGGAAACATCAGCAGGAAGGTGTGCCAAACACTGGCAAGGGGAAGCTGGCTTATAACCCCCATAAACCTGCCCCCAACAACACAGCTACAGCGAGGTTGTAAAACCCAAACTGCCATAAGCTGAGGATCACACATTCATTTGTTTGTGGGGGACACCTGGATCAAACCATAACACACTGCAAATGATGTCATTGTAAGCGAAGACTGAATCAATGCAAGACCTAAAACTAATAGGGGAAATATCAATTTCCATAGATCCAAGTTCAATATATCTAACCAGTGACAAACTTTCTGGAGTTCCAATTCCACCCCACCAGCTGGGATGCTTACAGCCCAGAGAACAATCCATCCTAAGACAGCTCTCTTTGGCAGCCTCCCCATAGTCCTGGCATCTCTTGGGGTCTCCACTGTAACCCACAATTCATCCTCATGGCTATATTGGGTCTTGGTGCATGCATTCCAACAAGCTTGCCTCATATCACCCAGTGGCTATATCCAAAAAAAAAAGAAGAAGAAGAAAGAAAGAAAGAAAGAAAGAAAGAAAGAAAGAAAGAAAGAAAGAAAGAAAGAAAGAAAGAAAGAAAGAACCCATTATGAATCTAATGAGCCGCTCTTTCCTGTATTTTTTTTTTACTCTCATTGTACCAGAGGAGCTATCAAGTTTGTTAATCTGGGGGATATAAATCAAACTTTGAAAAGCAAGATACTCCTTCAGCATTCAGGCCCCCTACTTTCAAAAGTCAGTATTCTTTCTCCTGTCTGAATACAGAATATCTGGCAGAATCTCAATGGTTATAATCTCTTATACAATTCAAGCTGAATGGGGGCTGTCTCCAGCCTGAAACTTTCTTTCTGTGCCAACCAGTCACAGCTCTGCACAAGTTCTTAGGACAGGGGAAGATGCAGTAAGCTTCTCACTTAAACTGCCTCTAATCCAGTCCAAACTAACTTCTTTCTTCCCCTCATAAGCCAAACCTCATAGTCTGCATCTCTTACTACATTTAGGTCTTTCATCTCTGACCAGAATAGTGCATCAAATTGTGACTTAAGGTGTCTCTTAGGGGAGGTTTCAAATCCTTCTACATTTCTCCTGAAAATCAGTTCCAAAAGACCAAAAGCCTGTCACAGTCAAGAGTTCTAGAAGCAATGGTCCTGGTGGCAAGATATGAGCTAAGAAACCATCAAGGTGTCTCCCCCCCCCAAACACCCTTCCTCCATCAAGGCTCCACCTTCCAAATTGCCACCATCTGGAGATCAGGCATTCAGAACACATGAGTTTATTTAGGACACCTAATTCAAGCCACCACAGTGAGTCAATGGTCAGCAAGCATGATTTACATCATCAGTGAACTTACCTATTAAAACAACAGTCAGCAGATAAAGTATGACATGACACTTTTTAAAATACTCATAACATTTTCCAAGTACTTCCACCCCTTATTTGTCATATGTCTTCACAGTCTACTACTTTTTTCACAAATAAGACAAAAGAAATTTACTGAAGAAAAAAAGGTGGAAAATCCCCAAAGTGTCAGGGCAAGCATGCTTAGGATTTTAGCCTGCATCCCAAAGGAAAAAAAAAAGGATTGTATTTGAGGCCCATTCGATGGGAAGGAATTCATTCCTGGTACTGAAAACCCAATCAGAAGCTTATGGCTGGGAAGTTATAAGCCCTAGGATATATAATGCCCATCAAACTTCCCCCTAAATACTTATGTATATACCCATATATTAATGCTAGTTTCTCTTTGGGTTAGAGAAACTTCTCTTTTCAGGTGGTAGTGATCACTGGAGAGAATCAAAACTCACCCTAGTGCTGAGAAGTGACAGTGGAGTGTTTAGCACTAAGTAAGATATCTCTATCACACCTTCCAAGGCCCTGGAAATATTGTGGAAGAATACAGAATACAGAAAGAATGTAACAGCCAAAGAAAGACAAGGAGTGCTTTTGAATACTGTCTTCCAGATACTGAGTGATCATTGCATTGATGTTATCTACACAAGACCTGCATAATATGAAGGTCAAAATGGCAGTAAATTCGAAGATAGACTAGCTCATAATTAGAAGGGTTCAGTGGAGGGAGGATAGAGGAAGGGAGGGAGACAAAGGATGGTGGTGGGAAGGGGTGATGATCAGGGTACATTGTGTATATGAATTTAGGTTGTCAGCAGAAAGTTAACATGGCTCTCTCTCTCTTTCTCTCCTCTCTGTCTCTCTCTGCTTGCAAATAAATAAATAAATAAATATTTTTTTAAAACTTCAATTTATTTCCTCACAGAAAGAAGTAGAATTTTAAGGTTCCATGAAAGATTCAGTAGATAAAGATAACATTTAAACAGGCTTCAAGAAGTTAAGTGTATCTAAGATTATAAGTGTATACTTTTTAGGCCTTTTAATACATCCCCAACAGTTGCATTTGCATCTATTCACAAATCTTATGTTGGTGTACCAAGAAATAAAAAATAAAGACATTATGATAGTGCACATCAGCAATATATGAAAAACTTGATGTGGCCACAAATTTTGTTACTCAGCTATTTTGGGCATTTCAGGGGGCAGAATAAGTTTTATGTTGTTTTAGTATAGAATGCCATATCTCATGAAGATCCATGACACGGGTACACTGAGAAGGTAAATGTTATTTTTGTTCATCTTTGGAGTTAATCAGGCTAACTCTTGGGGAATCCATTAGGCTTTTTTTTATTTTATCAGTGTTTTGTTGGGAACTGTTAGCCCTGTTATTTCTCTGGATCCATAGTTGAGTGTGTGAGGCTTGAGGTTCCTGTATTATTGAAAATTCTTAGGTTTGTATAAGTAAGCTTCAGGAATAGTCTTTTGGTAGGAAAATAAAATAAGGGCAAGCCTGGCTTTAGGGATTTTATTGAACTGTCTCTCAGGTTGAAGATAAAGTTTATATTGTGGCCTTGACCTAGAACAGAAGATCATTTGTTCTCCCATCTATAAAACAAATCTAAATGTAAGATGGTATATAGTTGAGACTTCACTCTAGAGACCATTTCTGTCCTTCTCTGAAGGGTAAAATCAAGCCAAGCTCAGGTGCAGAAGAATACTGTCTGCCTATTCTTTAAAGTCTGGGGGTCAAAGTGAAACAGGAATTTTGGGGTTCCTTGGCAATATACCAATATGCCAATGCACCAACAAATTTAGGATACCCCAGATTCTTGTCTTAAGAACTTAAAGAATTAAATCCTTAGACCAGGGTAAGGTTCAGAGGGACTTTATTAGATTAAGAGAAGGAAAGAGGAGAAAATACAAAGAGCTCTCGCCATAAGGGAGACGAGAGGGGGAAAAGCCCATGTGGGAGTAGCGGCTGAGATGAGGGGGACTTACCAAAAGCTGGAGGCTAAGCTGGCCAGCCAAGAAGAGCACATGCCTTCCCCTGGTCAAGTATTTTTTAAACTCATAGTGGTAGTTCCTGCTTCTCGCCTCAGGTGAGCCAGAGAGACAGCTGATTGGGCTGCATTGAGCAAGCTTGGAAGTTCTGGATGCTTAAATTTGACCAAGCATAATGTCAGGATTGGATTTGAATTCTAGTAAAGGAGATCTCCTACTCAAGGGAGAGGCTCAGTTTAGCGTTAGGGCTCAGGTTGTTCATGGAAAAACAGGTCAGGCCGGAGAAAAGAAGTCAGGTATTCTCTGATATGAGTGGGAAGGATCAAAGACATTACTGATTTTTACTTTTGGAGCTCACTAACCATAAACTGCCTCAAAAACACTCCTACTGTCCAAGAATGCATCCCAAAGCGGATGAAATCAAGGTGGCTTTAGATCTTGAGTTGCCCACTTGCAAGACAACAGGGAAAGTAAGGTTTGCCTTGGCTTTTCCTGGTCTCCCCTTGCTTTATCCTCCATGTTGTGATCAGAAGAACCCACTCTAAGTCTGAAGTGATACTGAGAGGGCCTCTGACTATGAACCTGCCACCATAGGCACATTGTAGTACTAGTGAGCCATACAGAGTCAGCCCACCATTTCCCAGGTCTGTATTAGAAACATTCTCAATATTGGGACAAAATGCCTGACAAAAATCAGATTAAAGGAGGAAGATTTTATTTCACCTTACAGTTCCAGGTTACAGCTTGCCATGGTGGGGGAGGCATGGCATCAGGAGTGTGAAGCAGAGCTCATCACATTCAGCCCACTGTGAGGAAACAGAAAGCAATGGATGCTGCTGCTCAGCCAGCTCCTCTTTTTTTTTTTTCCTTTTTATTTTTTCTTTTTGCTGGCCAGAGGGATGCTGGGCAGATATCCTGACTATGATGTTTATTTCTTAAAGGCAAAAATCACAATGAAAATTGAACCTGAATTCAGTAGAAAATGACGCCCCCCCCCACACAAATGTACAACATGGCAGTTAGAAATGAAGCCACTGTGTATGTTTTTAATCTACTGAGAATATGCAGAAATCATTAGTATGAGATGAGGTGACATTTTCTTTTTAATCTCTCCTTCCCTCCCATCAAATGGAGAGCCCACTTCTACTACAACAAGAGATTATTGCTTCCTTTTTCATTTTTAACTTTTTATTGCAATTTTTAATTTAAAAAGTTTCATTTATATATTTGCATATTTGTGTGGAGACACACCAGGGCCACTTTTTGCATCTGGATTTATGTGGTACTGGGGAATTGAACCTGGGCCAGCAAGCTTTGGAAGCAAGTGCCTTTAACTGCTGAGCCATATCCCCAGCCCCTTGGTTGTCTTTTTCCTAAATATCTTTATTATCCATAATTAGATACATTGTATGAGCAAATATTATGATGGTATCCCCATGTCCCTCCTCCCTGGGTATCCTCCTCATTTTTTATCTCTTTTTTAAAAACATTTTTATTAGGATATAAATATGTATGTTAACATAGCAAGATGCTCAGTATCATGTGTTATTAGAAAACCCCTTAAAACCAGGATGTCACACTCCTTTATGCATTAGATATTTCCACCACCTCTTCTGAAAATTTCCCTGAGTCCTTGAGAGTGAGTTTTAGGTTTGCATAATTGTTAGGTTCTTAAGAGTCTCTGAATTTGTGTTTTTGATCATTTTGGGCATCCTTGGTGTCTAAATCCGTCATCCTTCCATAGGATATCTGCCTTGCTGTGGGAATAGCTCTTTTGCCCCTCACCCCATTTCCTTAGAGGTTGCATTAGGGCTCTAAATGGTGAGTTTGAGGTGGTTCTTCTTCTGCTTGGGTGTCCCCATCAACTCAGGTTCTATTGGTGAAAATTGGTTGTCCATGGTTATTTCTGAAAAATACAAGCAGAACCTTTTTTCCAGTAGGTCCTAGTTTGGTTGCTAGTCCACCTTCTTGATCTGGAAGACTCACTGGACTTTTGCAGGGAGCCGGGATCGCCATTAGGTGGCGCCCACTACCTCGCAGCTAGGCAATGCTTGGGAAGACTACTTTACTACAAGGTCAAAAGGTCAATGGAAGGCTACTTTACTACAAGCTATCCTAGCCAATCCCGTGGCGTCTGGAGGTGGCAAGCAGGAGCCAGCCAATCATGGGACGATCCGTGTCCCTTTTCCCTATATAAGCAGCT
>PVHP010046761.1:0-13149 GCA_004024765.1 Zapus hudsonius | reverse complement strand
CTCACAGGCCAACTAGCATGGCATGAATATAATAAGAAACCATGTGTCCAAAAAGGGGAAAGGTGATGACCAATGTACAAAGTTGTTTATGACTTCCATGCAGGTGCCATACACTCATGCGCCTGTATTCACACTTAATGAACACACACACACACACACACACACACACACACACACACACACACACACCAAAAAAAAAAGAATACCCTAATTAGATCAGAAGCATGTGCAATGTTTAAATGATGCAAACAGTGCATTTGGGCAAGATTTCTCATGTAACAACCAAAATTCTGCCTGAGTTCAATTCCCAAGCCAACCATGTAAGCCATACACCAGTGCCAAGTGCTGTTGTTTCAGAATCAAGAGGCCCTGGTGTACACATTCACACATTCACACACACACACACACACACACACACACACAATATACATGAATAAATGAATATAAAATGAAAACTTAAAAGTGATAATACTCTTGGAGAATATGATACCCTTTCTTTTCATTGTTACAATTCACTGAGTTATGATAGAGGTGGAGACCCATCTAATGTTGTTAATATTCTGTTTCCAATTCAAGGCGACCATCTAGATGGATCTCTTTTTCCCTGTGATGGATGAGAATTCTTTCCGGTCTTGTTTTAGAATGACTGTTTTCTGCAAGGTTTTCACCTCCGTTTGTCTTGGGTATTCAAAGCTCTCAAGTGTTACTGAGAAGTGGTTTTTAACTTTCTAAGTGGGAAATGGATGTTTGATGGAAGAAACACTCTTTTTTTTTTTTTTATGGATGGAGTCCATCCAGTGAGTTGACACTTAGAATTACCAAATGCCAGTGGTGAAGGATTGTCAAGATTATCCCAGCACTTCATTTTTAATTGGTGGATGGTTGGTATTCTGGAATAGCCTGTGATTGTTCATGTGGTTTCAGAGTTAGTGCAGAGCTAGGACTTGACCAAGGAAACACATGTCACTTGTGATGGTTAAGTTTTGTTGTCAACTTGCCCTGTAATCTTGGGTGGGTTTCTGAGGTTGTTTACAGGAAGGCAGTCCTCTTAGTAGGGTGCAGGATGCAAACAGGCTCAGGAGAACTAGGCAGAAATATCCCTTTCTGGGAGGACAGTTCAAGAAGGAAATTCCAGAGTCAGGAAGTCACCAAGTCTGGGAAAATGTTGCATGACCCCACTATATGATTATTTAAAGTAGAAGGAAATTTCTCCCTTCCCCCTGCTTATTTGCTGTTATTATGTATGTGTGTGTGTTTGTTATTGTTTTTGTTGTTGGTAGTGGTGGTGGTGATGACTTCTTTCTCTCTCTCTCTCTCTCTCTCTCTCTCTCTCTCTCTCTCTCCTTGGATCTGTGAAAGTGGGCCAGGCTCTTTGACCTTTATGATTCTAAGAGCTGCTGCTGAAATGCAGTATATGGAAGAGGGCATGAAGTCCCTGATAGGACAGTGAAGATTTTTGAAGATGGACCATGGTTGTAATGGAGATATGAAGATGTTTTGGATATATCAGTACTGTGCAAGGGCTACCATGGAGCACTATTAGCTAGGGATGGAAGTTTTCCCCAGGTACTTAGCCCACTGCATGGGGGGGGGATTGGATAATCTGGATACTGTCAGTCACTGGTTATGATAGCAGACTTGAACTGAAGATGTTTGATGTTTGCCTAATGGTGATTGAGTTTGCACTGGTCCAGTCTTTCCTTGTCATGCCTCATAGCAGATGGAAATGTTTACTCTGTGTTATATGTTAAAAAAATGTAACTTGTTTTGATTTTACAGAACTCACAGTTAAGAGCCCTTGCCTTATATTGGGGTGAAATTATACATTTCCAGTTGTACGTGGGGTAATTATATCATGTTAGGCAAAATTAAGATCTTGTTACTGTCTTCATTTGGAAATTACGTATGATGTAAGGAGATACAGTTTGATGTCAAGTTGATGAGGGGTGGACTTTTGATAGTTAAATTTGTTGTCAATTTAACATGTTTAGTAATCTTGGGTGGAACTTTTAGGCTGTTTATAGGAAGGCAGCCCTCTTAGTATGGGGCAGGATGTAAGGAGGCTCAGGAGAGCTAGAAAGAAAGATTTCTTCCTAGGAAGGCAGTACAGGAAGGAAATTCCAGAGACTCAGGATGTCAACAAGTCTGGGAAAGGGTTGCAAGACCCCACCCTAAGGCTATATAAAGGGGAAGGAAATTTCTCCCTCCCCCTGACCTGTTTGCTGATGTGTGTGTGTGTGTGTGTGTGTGTGTGTGTGTGTGTGTGTGTGTGGTATTCATGATGGCTTCTCTCTCTCTGCTTGTATCTGTGAAAGGAAGCCAGTCTCTTTCTGCATTATGGTACTTCCCCTGGCTCAGTAGCTTCAATAAATCCTTTCCACACATAGCTGTCAGGTTTGGAGATTCATGCCAATGGCATATGGCTGACCACAACACCACTCTGTCCTGGTGAGACTAGAACTGGAGTCTGATTCAGTCTCTTCTGAAATGGATATTAAGCAGCAGCAGTCACAGCTTCCTGTTTCTTTTTCAACTTTTTCCAGGCTTAGCACCTATGAGCTGGCCTTTCCTGAGTCAGTGGTCCTCTAAGCCCATCAGCCAATTTTGATCCTCTTTACACATCTGATCCTGGTGATGATGCTCATTCTAGTTGGGTTCCTGATTTATATAAATCTTAAATTGCATGAGAGACCCAGGAGACTCTTCCCCCAGCCTCTGACCCCCCAGAGAGATTTTTCTGTTTCTTTTTCCCCTTCCTAGTCTGGCTCCCTGGACAAAAGGGGTGGAGAGAAGGGGTTGGTGTTCCCTCTAACCTTAAGTCTCCCAAAAATATATCTCATGATGTAACTTTCTCTGAGTCTGCCTTTTTCAATTCTTTGCTAACATGGACAAGAACTTGAGGATTGAGAGCTATTAGTGTAGGAGATATAACCTCACTCAGAGCTCTCTATCCTGTCACTCAGGCAACAGTTCCAAGTACCACCGTGGTTCCTAAATATAACCACAGTTGTCTTTGAAGATGTAGTGAACTGAAAATGAGGTCATATTTGAGTCTTGTGGGCCCTAATCTACTATCACTGTGGCCCTTATAGGAAGAAAATACACAGAGAATGCCCTATGAAGATGGAGATAGAGAATGCAATGAAAAATTTATAAGGCAAGTCATTCCAAGGACTCCTAGCTAAGAAAGAGAGTCAGAATACATTTGCTCTTTACAGCCTTCATAGGTGATGACAATTTGTTTTTGGACTTCTTTCTGGCTTTCAGAATTGTGGAGGAATAGACCTCTGTTATTTTTAAGTGGTAAAATTTGTAGATAATTTATTATAGCTTCCCCAAGGAAGTGAGTATTTTCATAAATCCTGTAATAGCCAGGAGCTCTGAATGTGTGAGTGAGTGTGTGTGTGTGTGTGTGTGTGTGTGTGTGCTGGATATGGGTGGGTATGCTACAGTTCATATAATCTACTGTTTCATCTCACAGTCAAGTAGTAATCCCCAACCCACCTGCAAGTAGAGTCCTCTTCAGAGCTGCCACCGGGGACAGGTGACATGTACGATGACATCTGCACATTACTCTTTTCAAAGAAGAGCTTGATCACAGGATGAACAGGAAGGAATCAGACATTAATACCCCTTAGACTCAGGAATTGAGATTGGTCTAAAAAACCTGAAGATCATCAGCATTTGATTTATTAAAAAAGGTCAGTCATACTTAAGGTTCTGCTTTGACTTTTATTGAAGTATTGATTTAGAAAGAAGATGCCTAAAGAAAGCAGGTAGAAAATGATAATAAATTTCTGTCTGAACATATACCTAGGCTTTTATTTATAGACTTTTCAGAATATAAGAGGAGGAATAGCGAATAAAGATGGGTTTGGGAAGACTGGCAGGAGCAGGAAAGAGGAGGTAGCTTGCACCTATCAAACGGTGGCAGCCATACTGCCTCAGCCCAGTGACCTGAATGCTTCCTAACGTCAACTTCTTAAAATTCCTACTAGGTTCACACAATTTTAAAATAAATTATATAATGATCAATACTTTCATATTTAATGATTCTTAATTTCTTTCTGTGTCTGACAGAAAGACAAATAAGAAAACCAGGTGACAACACACGGCAAGAGCAGGCGCCAAAGACCTATACAGGGCACATCTGCCTCAGTGACTTGATTTGTCTCCATTATCCTACTGGAAGGTCTTTTTAGATATATTTATGTGTTTAGATTTATATGTTTACATGTTTTAGATATATAAGTTAATGGCAGAAATATATTTTGTAATCTCTTTACATGGTATGCACATACCTGTGCATTCTACATTAAAGGAGTGAGATCACCTATGTCCTATATCATAACAAGCATCTCCCCCCATGGAGGCAATATGCCCCAGCTCATAGTTCATAGTCTCCATAAGAAGTAACTCTACCAGTGCAGAAATCCTTGAGTTGAAACAGAGACTACTACCCACATTGTACATAGTCTTAATAATAGGAGTGACCTTGCCTATATTTTCTAATTTTCCAGTTCTTTTTGCTTGGGTAACATACCCAACTTACTGTGAGTTTTAGTTTCCCCCTCCATCCAATCTACATTGATGATTATGCAGATTAAGAGGTAAATAAACTCAAATGTTTCACACATTGCTTGGTACCTAGTCAGAATCAGACTTGTTCTTTCTAGCTTATTTCCAGGCTCTGTCCACTGTCCACTATTCACAGCACGCAAAGAAATGGAGAGCACATTTGGTGAAAGGAATAAGCTGAATATGAGCAACTAGCCTGTGCAGGGCATTCTTCTCTTTGCAGTATCTTCTCAATGAAGTGCAGGCAATTGTTTCACTAAGGAGCTTTAATGACTTTAAACCAGGGCTGTGGGGAGCCTGTTCAGTGTGATGTCTAAAGGGGAATAAGGGAAGGAAAGATACTAGACCTAATTTAGGGCCCTATCCATTCTGATGGGTTCTCCTTTAGACCAATCAAATTATTTTCTTTGTCTTCCAACATATAAATCTGTGGTCCACAGTGCAACTTGACTTATCTGTTCACGACCCCTTTCTGCTGAAATAGAGAATGTTTTTAAACTTTTATTTCTTTTACCTCTCAATAAACTTAATATAAGCCTTTTCTCTAAACTTTCTTTTTCTCTGTAATAAAAGTTTCTTCTTGTGTGTGAGATTCATTCTTGAATTTGCTAGACAAAGAACCCAGAGCATTTGCAGTTGAGCTTCGGGACCATTGAAAATCAAACACCCTTGTTCCTGAGTTAATCCCATCTAAGAGTAGAGATAAGTTCCAACTCACTCAAGGAGGCCCAAGCCAACATGACCGTACTCATCACATATGCTGGTTTGAAGACTACACGAGTAAGACCTAAGTAAGTACTTAAAATGTAAACAGTTATCTTAATGGGGGGAAGTTCTGCTTATCCAAAGAAGACATTTCTCCAATAATATGAATTTACCTCATTTGGATTCTGTATTTGTGTCAGTAGTAAGGTTTGTGCTGAAAAATACCTTTCTCATATTTTATGGCTTTGTTCTACTGTTCTTTCTGCATCATTTTTCATGTTAAAGAATTGATTCCAAAAAAGGTCTTTGGTATAGAGTGTTCATATATTCCTAAATTCAAGTGGGAGTCTGTCATATTGGCTGCCTGTGAACCAGGAGATGCATAGCAAATACAGAATTCAAATAATCTGCCTCAACTTTTTTCTCTTATCAGCAGTGTGGCTAACAACATCATTATCTTCTTCAAGAGCGCCTAAACTGTCAATTCCCTGATGGTATACGGGTATTTTACTTTTGAAATAAGATCGTGAAATTCAGTTTTGACATATCATCGTGAAATACAGATTCCTCATGCTCACTAAAATGCTTTGTATTTGTGGACAAGTTGGCATCACCTGAGGACAAAATGAAGCAAAAACTTGTCAATGAGATTTTTGAATTTGTACTAAAATAATGCTAGTAATCAGGAGTACAGTTCTGCCAGTCATAGAACATAAAAGTGCAACAATTTTGCTGGCTTTGTTCATTCTCTCCACGGTACTTCTGATTTGAACTTTCAGAAAATTTTATATTTGCAATCAAATTATAACTCCAATCGTATGAACTCATCCAGACTTTTGTAACATTGGATTTCCGTTTCTGTCAATTCACCTCAAATGGCAAATTAAATCTCACCCTTGTTAGCATTTAAAGAAGAGGCTACAGAGGAGCATTGCTTCACTTGCAATTTGGAAGCATTCCTTTAAAAAAAATTCTCATTTAAGGACAATAAGAATTTTCACTACATTTACCAATATTTGGTTTCACAATATATTTTATTTAGGGGCAGAGGTTGAATAATTTCAATTCTACCCAATTACTTGAACTGGAAGGAATATCTTGTTTTAAATTCGAAGTTGCCTCCACTGATACAGGATACCAACTCAACAGCAGCACTAGGTGGCAGTGTGATCTCAGGCTTCCGCTCATCTTCCCTTTCCTGGTTGGCAACAGAGGTTGGATTGGCATCAGGATAAAATGATCATTAAAGATAAATGCAATCAAAAGAAGTGGGTCATCATAATGACATGCTATAATAGTTAGAGGCCTGCTTGTCCTCCCATTAGAGGTGTTGATTGGGAAAGGTTTACCGTGGGGGTGGGAACATTTGTGAGAGGTTAAAAGTGAGTCTGAGACTCAACTCTGTAGCCTGTTGCATTTCCTAAAAGGCTTGATTTTCGATGACTGAGTGGCATTGAAGTAGCTTGTAATGACACACACATGGATTTGTTTTGTTTCAGGTGATTTATAGCTACTTTGGTCATGCCGAAAAGCTCTTTGACCCAATCATATCTTTCTGTTTCATTGACTATATCAGAGAGCATGTCTTTGTGAGAATTCAGAGTTAAATTCTGAAAATCCTGCTGTAGAAGCAGGGAAAATATGATTAGAAACTTCTTACTAAAAGTATTCTAGATGTGTCTAATGCCAGCCCCTATCTCCACTTTATCTGAGGCCATTCTCTCCCCAACATCAACAGATGAACGGATAATTCAAATGTAGTACATAATGGAATTGTACTCAGCAGTAAAGAAAAATTAAATTATGAAATTTGCATGAAGACGGATGTATCTTGATGCAAACTTAGAAAGCCCAAAAGTGCATGTTCATTTTCATCTGGGTCTTAGCTTTTAACTAATATTTATATGTATAGACAAACAAGGTTGTAAAACTTAAAACATAAAAAGCTAGAATGGTGTGTATGCACACATGCATGTGATTATTTATTTTCTTGACAGAAGCAGTAATCACAAATCACTCCTTAGAGACAAGGCAGTTATTATGCATTTCATAGATGAACTCCTCTTAGGACAGACAACTTTACTTTGATCCGAAGCAAGTTATTTAAATTTTATTAGTGAAACAGGCCAACCACCCTAGACATTTGGGTGATCAAAAGAAAATCATCTTAGAAAAGGTTCTGTTCTACACTTCCATCAAGTGACTGAATTCCTGGTTTTAACTCATCTGAACAGTAGATAGAATAACAGTATCAATTAAACCTGACTGTGGAATGCCATGAGAACTGCTTCCATTTGGATGGGAGCTTGTTTCTTTCCCCACCCACCAAACATGGTGGCTTCAGCACATTCTGCAATCCATGTTCCTGTGATTGTTTTTGCCTTGCTTCAGTGGCTCTGGAGCATTTATCCATGTAATAGTGTGGCCTTCTGCTCCGCTGCTTACGCAGTCCTCATGCGCCAGTGAATCTGCTTGATGGGATCCAGGCAAAATGCCACTTCACATGTTTTTGTGTTTTTAAATGAATATTTATAGCAAACAAAGGAGCAGATATTTAAAGAAAGATGTAATCATTTTGAGTCAAACAGCTAATTAAGTTTTTATCATATATAATAACTTACATTCTGGAAGGCAGCTTTGCCCACTGCTATACTACCAACACAGATTAATTTACATTCTGTACACCCCTCATTTGTATTATAGAACAATGTGTTGAGCTTTATTTGAATAGGCTATACATATTTACATATTGGTTTATTAGTTGACCAAACCACACCCTCAATATGATTTTCAGGTCCAATCTTGAATTAATTATCTACATTAACCAATATTTGTACCAAGATGTAGGTTTAAATATATTCTGAACAAGAAATTTTTAGTTGGGGAACATTGGCAAAAAGATTATCTTTCTTATAAAAATATTCTGAAGAAGAAATTTGGATTTGGTATTGGGGAAATTGGGCACAAGTACATCAAAAAGATTAAATGTTATATGCAAACTCATAATGATTATAAGAAAGTTTTCTAGTAAAGAATAAAATAGTTCTTCACCAGCTGACCAGGAAGCATTTTAAAAGGCAAAGACAGATTCGTAGTAGGTATATTTGTGAAAAACCCAATGTTATTAAAATACTAATAGTGAAAATAGTGATAAGCTTGTATTTTCACAAAACTGGAGGAAACTGAATTATTATCATGAGAAATAAGATAATAATTGTTTGCTTTTTAGAAATATTTCATCATAAGTTTGTTTTAGAATTTATACAAGTAAACTTTTTATTTTTCATAAGGGGTCCCAACTTACTGTGCGTAGATATAACTCTAACCTCTCATGAATATCTGGCTACCTAGAAATCTCTGAACTTGTGACTTGGAAGGGCACTTAGAGTCAACAAATCCGACTTGTATTGAAGATGGAGAAAATGAGAGATGGGTGGGGTTCGAGTCTTTTGGTAGCTCATGGAGTCAGTTCATGAACAGATGCCGAGAGACCCTGGTCAGGACTCATGAACTTAAAACCCCGAAAACATCTGTGTTTGCATCATTTCTATTATATGATTGTGTGGTTCTGGATTGAGGTGTTGTAAATGACGCATGACTGCTCCTTGTGTCCCTAGGAAGAGGGAGCCCTTTTATGGTACCTTCATTTTCCAGGTGAAGAACTGCTGCCCCAGGAGGACAAGTAATGTGTCCTAGGTCACATGTCAGGTCAGTGCAATGTGGCTGATGATCAAGTCTGCAATGGACAATTTGTAGCACAGAGGAGTAAAACCTTTCCACAATGAAATAACTTCCTGAAAGTTCAGGGCATTTGTTAGTAAACTCAGATTCTACTATTTTAAGACTTTAAAGATTGGGCTTGTGAGATAGAAAATAGAGACAAAGTTATAAAGTTAGGAAATCATAAAACAGGTATATAACTAAGACAATTAATCTTCTCACCAAAAAGTCTAGATTTGTCTACCTAGCCTAGAATGTACTTAAATAAGGATGGGGTTCATTTGATGTATCCTGAGGGAAGGCTGATGCTATGATGAAGGTCAAAGGAAGATACTATAAGTCAGGCTCAGAAAGCACTTGGGGAGGGAGGGGAAAAGAAGCATCTTGGGACTGTGTGTCAGTGGAGTGGTGGTGCCTTCCAGGGATCTTGTGATATGCTTCTTACAAGCAAGCAGTCTAGGCAGAAACTCGGATGAATCAATACAGTAAACATGCAGTTGAGGTATGATAACAGCTTGTGGTGACTAGAGAGATAGTAACCAGCTTGACGGACTGACTCCAGACAATAAATTGAGACAGATTATAAAATTCCTTTAGTGAGTGCTCCTAACAAGTAAATTCTAGTAAGCATGAGCTAAACCAATTTAGAGTGGATCATTTGTTCCTTGACTAGGATTATCCACCAGATTACTAATGGAATATTTGACCAAATCCTAAGTACAATGAAGAAGTGGACAGTTTTCTTTTGGTGAGCATTGCTTAGTAGGATACGGTCATCTCCACAGCACTATCCACAGATCCTTTTACTACTATTATCTGTATGCGTTGGAAATAGGGTAGCTGCGACATTATGAATTTTCCAGGTAAAGCACCGGAGACCCATAATACTTCTGACATTTCTAAAGCCACAGGAAGAATGATTGTTGAAAGCAGAGAATAACTAAGGCTTCCCAGTTCAAGGCCAATATTATTTCCATTTGAGTGGGGCCTCTGATATTCCTTTAGTAAGATTCCTTTCTTTAGCAAGTATTTCCTTTCTCACTCTTTTCCCAACAAAAAAGGAAAATATAGATCAGTTGAAAAACAGGGTCATTTGCTTCTAATAAGAAAATAATTTGGAGGTGGGAGGAGATGGCTCAGTGGTTAAGGTGTTTGTCTCTGAAGCCTAAAGATTTGGGTGCAATTCCCCAGTATCCATGTAAAGCCGGATGCATCTGGAGTTTGTTTGCAGTGGCCCTGATGTGTCAATTCTCTCCCTCCCCCTCTGTTTCTCCCTGCAAATAAATAAAATATTAAAAAGTATTTTGTATAATTTCTTCCTCCACAGTAGGCTAGATTTTTTCTCTCTCTTCACTATCACTCCTAACTTTACAGCCTGTAGATCAACCCTCTCCAGTTTACTGAGTACTGCTGAGCCAACCTTAATAGTGTATATTACAAAAGGTCTAGATTAGGTTGATATTATCCCTTCAGAGAAAAAATAATCACTGAAAAGTATTTCTTTTCATTTAGGGCATGGCTTGTCACATCTAGCTCAAGAAGCACTAGCTGAAATTTGTTATATCTTATCTGAGACCTGCAAGAAACAAATTAGTTTTGAAATCTTGAGATGATTTTTTTTCTTGGTGAGGAGGTGTCATTAATTTATTCAGTTTTCAGGGCTTGCAGCAAGCTGCTTCATATTTGAGTGTGCATAGTGCACACATAGTTGTTTTGGGGTATCAGAACTGTACAGGTTTTAGAAATATGTCATGACAGAGATGATTTGCTCTTGTGTTTATTTTCTCTCTTTTCAGAGAATTTGCTATCTTAAAAGGGAAGTCTATGGTGCGATCTCATTCTGTTTTATGGCAGCCTTCCCTGTTACAACATACCATTTTTTAATGATACAGATTCCCTTCCCCCACAAATGCATAAACCCTTTAAGCTCACAGATTCTGGCAGACAGCTGACAATGACTTAACTGTGCTGCACATGGTGATGTAATTAAGGAACTATGGACTTTAGAGGTAATCACTGGTTATTCCTGACTCACATCTAGCTGGGACTTAGCTGCCTACTGTAATTGTTTCTTAATGACAGTGTTGGGAAGTTTCCATGTAATTGACATTTCTCCCTTTGAAAAATTGATGTGCTAAGTGATCCTGTTTTCTCACAATGAGCTGGTAAGGAAGAGATGAAAAATTAGACACTGACATAAAGCAAAAATAAATACACAATTATATATCACATTTCTGTGTTACTCTATAATGTTGTACTATAGAATTAAATTAGCCAATTATTGATGACCACAGCATAAAGCTAAAAAGATGCCGATGACTAGTTTGGAAGGGTATACTCATTAATAAATCTCTGTAACAATTTTATGCTTTGACTATTTACAAAGTTTACTCCTAAGTCTCTAGTTCTTGGGCACTATCAGGGGTGAAGCTGTTCTCTGGGCTCCAGGGTGTAGGTAATAACATGCGTTGGGTTTGGGAGAATTTGTTTTTGATACATATATTAGAGTAGAGGAAATATTTAGATTTTTGTCTTATCACTAACTACCATTTACAATAGGTAAGCTTCAGAGCTTCCAGCAACCACACAATCAGTAAGGATGGGCTATAGCCTTGGCGGCAGGGAAGTGCTTCTCCTGGCAAAATAACAAGGGAGTTTATTCTCCCAATACCAGCTTTCCATAATTTTAAATCAAAGAAATAATGACAAAATAAAGTGGAAGGATGGTGAAAGCAGATTGTAATGGCAACCCAGCTCTAGCTTTCAGGAGGAAACTTGGAACAGAGTTCAACCCAATTTCCCAGGCCCTGCTATAGCCCACTGGAGGTTCCTGGAGCTGATCTTAATTCAAAGATGTAATGGCAGAGAATACTGGGGAGATCCAAGATCTGTTAATATCAAGAAAAAATAGGCAACTGCCTACCACTGGATGTGTCACTTCTACCATTTCTGCAGGGGCCCAGGAGTCATTGCAGAGGAAATGAAGGAAAAATGCTGCTCTTGCTGCTAGCCTGACAACCTACTCCAGGAAGATGGTGACAGACACTGTGGTCACTCAAAATCCATGAAAGAAGATATCCAGAGGCTAGAGGGAACTCAACAATAACAGGGCACATTACTGAAGGAGGGGCAGAAAGATTGTAAGATTGAGGCCTTCAGGACCCTACAGTGAAAACTACTTAACTACACTGAAGAGGGCCATCTATGAAATGGGGATGAGGAGAAGTAATATAAGAGTAAAACCTTAAAATAATCTTTAACTTTTTTAAAAAGGGGGGTTGGAGAATATAACTCAGCAGTTAAAGGCACTTGCCTGCAAAGCCTAGTGGTCTGGGTTTGATTCCCCAGTACCCACGTAAAGCCTGATGCACAAAGATGTGCATCCTCCTGTCTTACCACCTTTAGATAGTTTTACTCTGTTGTCTTTGTTTTATTGCCACCCTTGCTCCTGATCTCCTTGTTAGGACAGACTTTTCTACCACATTCTTTTGTATTTTACTAAAACACCGATTATTCATTACACCTTAGGAATACATATCTTTATCAGTCTTGTTGAGGCAGATCATTTCTTTCCTTGGTAAGCTATGGCTTGATTGCTTTGTAAACTGGTCACCTTCCTGATTTAGAAAGCATTAGTATGCCACAGTTCTTTAAAGCACCTTATAAAAATATCTTACAATGTACAAATCTAACATGACCAAGAACTTTGGAATAAAGTCCATTTGAGTGTTTTTTTCCCTCACGTAGCCATCATAGCAACAATTTAAAATTTATTTCAGCTACTGATTCATACTTCCTCCATGTAAACATTATAATATTTTGTCCACAAATAAGACTGAAGTTTTTGACTGCAGATTTTTTAGACTCTCTTGCTACCTAAAGTCCATTAGAGAAAAATCAGAGCAAATGAACTTTCAAAGTAGTCTTAGTGCTAAAAGATTAATCCTAGAAACAAAATGTTTCAGCTTGTCCTAAGTGCTCCTTCAGATAACAGTGCTTCATTGTTTGGGACTTGAACTATTACAATTTGATTAATGCTTACAAAGTTTTGGTGGTTCGAATGTGAACTGTACCCCATAGCCTCATGTGTTTATGACTAAGCCTTATACTTAATCCCCAGATAGATGGTAGAGTCTTTGTGAGGAG
>PVHP010046760.1:0-13147 GCA_004024765.1 Zapus hudsonius | reverse complement strand
GCGATGGGAACGAAAGAAAACGGAAGGTTCTGACTCACGCGAGTCAGGAGCGAGACCCGTGGGAAGTGGGTCTGTCTGTGGGCTTCCTCACGGGGTCTGAGCTGTCAGGGACCACGCGGGACAGTCCACGCGCAGGTGGCGTCCTCCCCGGGCCACGTGCCTACGCCTCCCTTACACCCTGGCCAGCTTTGCTGGTTCCGGGTCGGGGGTAGCGGGACGCAGGGCCGATGGCGTGGGAAGGCGACCTCGCGCAGCAGCTGGCACCCAGGGGGCGGGCCGGCCCGGGCCGGCGGGAGCTGAAGGCGTTCAGGAGGTGGCTTCCCGAGCCCAGCTGCCACCGCCTCCCCACCAGATGTTTCCTTCCCGCGTGGAACCCACTCCCGGGTGGAACTACCACCCCTCGTGCCCCCTGTTCCAGATTCCAAACCCCACTCTTGGGGTCGCGCCGGAACCCAGACAAGCAGCAGGTGGGGACCCGCGTGTGCCCTGGGGACACCCCAGCCGTCTCGGTGGGGACCGCCCCCCTACCAGGCGGGAGGCGCAGAAGTTTAGCAAACCTACCTGCGGGGTCTGGGCGCAGACACCCTGGTTTCCAAACGGAATCGAGTTTTGGGGGAGACTGATCTCTCTCTCTCTCTCTCTCTCTCTCTCTCTCTCTCTCTCTCTCTCTCTCTCTCTCTCTCTCTCCCCTCTCTCTCCCCTCTGTAAATCTTCCAAGCTCAGCCCCCAAAACCACAAACTTCACTTCCTGAGCGTTCGAGTTGCTCGCTAGACCTCTCCGACCTCCCCCCCAGGCGCGCGCCTCCTTTGCGCAAGGGACAGGAGGTGTCTCGGTGTGGGGGGGGGGACCTCATGTTTCCAGCCAGCATCCTGGACTCCCCTTGGCAGTTTTTTTTCCTTTGTGGGATCGTGGCGGCGGCGGGGGGACATCTAAGAGGGAGCCCCGAGGTCTGGAGAGCCAGGTGCTAGAAATGACTAGAAGCCGAACTATTCTGGGTCCCAGGAGCCTTCCGCCGTGAGAAGAAGTCACAGATTCCGGACACAGATTGACGGGAGTGGCGGGCGGCGTCCCTGTCCCTCGGGCCGTGGGCACCCCCAAACACTGCCGCCGGCTTGGGGCAGCACCACCCCCGGATCGGATCGGATCGGACGGGCGGGTGAATCAGCGCGCCGAGGTGTCGCCGGCCTGGAGCCCGGCTAGCGGCCACCGCGTCCGCAGAGCGCAAACCTGTCCCCGCGGCCCCGAAATAGCTTGTTGTGGAGACACTTGGGGATAAATACGCCCAACGAGGCTGAAAATACCTTGACACCCAATCCGAGAGGTTTGCTCATTTCCCTTCGGATTTAGGTAATGGTTAAATTTGGAAGAGGTGGGCGAGCGCCGAGCCCCCGGCGGAGAAGGCCCTGGGCGGCGCGTCCCGCGGGCGCCCGGCGGTCCTGGGCGCCGCACCCCGGCCCGCCCCGCGCCCACCCGCGCCCGCCGCCCCGCGGCTCGGCTGCGGGTCATTTCCGGAGGTCTGAGCAGCGAGATTAAAGGGCGCGTGGGGGCCGCGGGGACAGCGGGTGGCTGGCCCTGCCCAGTGGGCTGGGGGAGAGAGGACCCCCGCATGGCCACCGAGGACGCCGGGCCCCGTGCCTGGGCCGGGGAAGCGGGGCGGCGTCGGGAAGAGGAGCCCGAGGGTTCTGGAAAAGTGACGCCTCCCTCGTCCCGGTGCGCGTCTCAAGAGGGTAGGCCTTGTGGCTTCGGACGGATGCCCACGGTGGCCCCTGACAAATGTCAGGACGCAGGGAATTCGTTAACTCTGTGGATAGAACAAGGAGTGGGGGAACCTATTAAACCTCACTTTTTTATATTTTTTGTTTTGTCAAGGTAGGGTCTCTAGCTCAGGCTGGCTTGGAACTCACTCTGCTAGTCCAGGCTGGTCTACTTCTGCCTCCTGAGTGCTGGGATTAAAGGCATGAGCCTCCATACCTGGCTCTCTTTCTTTCTTCTTCCTTCCGATCTTTTTCTTTCTTTTTTTCTTTTCTTTCTTTCTTCTTCCTTCCTTTCTTTTTCTTTTCTTAAAATAAGATTACCCCTAGTGTATATTCATTCGCAACCTATTGTATGTGTGTGTGTGTGTGTAAGAGAGAGAGACAGAGAGACAGAGAGAGAGAGAGAGAGAGAGAGAGAGAGAGAGAGAGAGAGAGAGAATACGCCAGGGCCTTCTGCCAGTATAGATTGGAAATCCAGGCACACACACACTACTTTGTGCATTTGGCTTTATGTGGGTACTTGGACAATTGAATCCGGACTGTCAGGCTTTGCAAGCAAGCACCCTTAATGCTGAGTCACTTCTCCAGCCCCCAAACCTCATTCTCAAGCAAGTAACAAAAACAACAATCTCAAATGCCCTGCTGTGTGCCATGAGTATCCGAATATCTAGCATGGGGCCTGTTATGTATACTCAAAGCCCAGTCAACAGTCATCACGTTGCTTTTTTTTTAAAAATTGGGTTGGATTGGTGCCATTATTTCCTGCACCATAATTCTCCAGCACGAGACACTGGGAGAAGGAGATGAAGCCCCTCAGTTCTCCTGAAAACACGTTTAAAGGCACCACTTTGTGCATCTGGCTTTAAGTGGGTACGGAGCAATCGAACCTAGGTTGGCAGGCTTTTCAAGCAAGTACCTTAAACTGCTGAGCAATCCTCCCACTTTTATATATAATTGTTAACATTTTCCAGTTGTTGCAAAGAGATTCTATCAACTAAGTTTCTATAATTCATTGAATTAGTCTTGTCTTAGTACTTAGCATCTTTCTTTCTTTTTTATTTTTTTGGCAGGGTCTCACTCTGGTCCAGGTTGACCTAGAACACACTCTAGCCCAGGCTCTCTGAGAGCTCATAATGATCCTCCTACCTCAGCCTCCTGAGTGCAGGGGCTAAGGGTGTGAGCCACCATGCCTGTCTTTAAACTGTTTCTTTAGAATACATTATTATTATTTGGTTTTTCAAGGTAGGGTCTCATTCTAGCTCAGGTTTACATTGAACTCACTACATAGCCCAAACTTGCTTCAAACTCACAGTGATCCTCCTACTTCTGCCTCCTGAGTGCTGGGATTAAAGGTGTATGCCACAATGCCCGATTTAGAATACATTTTTTAAGAGTAGAATTTTTTTTAGACAACAGTGAATATTTTTGTGGCCCTTGACACATATCAGAGCAATTGTTTTGAAGAGGTTTCTTGTGTAGTTCATAAACCAGGGAATTCACAGCAACTATGGAAGAGTTAGGCAGGGATTAAATACCAGGTATAGAACTGGTCTTTATTTTAGTACAAGAAGCATCTGTTAGAACAGTGGCCACACCTTGTCATGCTGCTATGGTTTTGTCCTCATGGTTTTAAAAAAAACTATCCGATTTTTGGTTTTGGATTAGCTGTCTTGGGTTAATCAGATAAAAATATGGAATTTGTGTTATTATAAATCATTTGACTTCAAGGAAAATAAATGCAATGATAATCACATGATGACCTGAAGTTAAATGCTGGGTAAAATAATTATCTTTCGCTAAGAATATAATACCACTCACCTTGTATGCCCTAGGTTCAATTTCCAGCACCACAAAAACAAATACTAATTATCTTCCTTTTGAAAGTGGTAGCCTATCAAAATAATATTCAAATAACATCATAAATCAGCAAATGATTTGAGGGTGCCATCATTTGTGGAAATGGATATATGTTTAAAATACATGTAAAAATTTAGAAATGAAGTAATGGAAAAATTGTTTGAGAAATTAATATGAATAAGACCACCCTCGCCCTTTTTGTAGCCCTAGCTGGCCTGGAACTCACTATAGATGCTGACCTCAAAATTGTGGCAATCCTGCTGCCTCTGCCTCCCAAGTGCTGGAGTTACAGGTGCTCACTGCCATGTCCAGCAAGATCCTATCTTGTATTGTGAGCCTTTCAAATCTCATTGCATTATAAGATATCATCTATTACTAAGATTTAAATTAAGCTTTTACCTAAAGGAGTTCAAGCAAATGCCTTTAACCACTGAGCCATTCATTTCTCCCTCCCAACAGGAAGGATTTCAAACATTGGAAGAAAAGGGCTATGAATTTTGGTGTTCAAAGTTCAAATAAGAAAATTGTTCCTCAGAACAGATTGACTAAGTGAAGAATCTCTTGTGTGGGCTGCAAGATATGACTTCATAAACCCATACCCAGTGTGAACTTTTATGGAAAAAAATGAGTAGATTTTACTTAGCGAATGGAAAATGCAACAAGAAAAAATGAATCTATATTTTCTTTTGAGTTTTTCATCATTTCCTCCAGGCTGTTTGGTGATCATTTCACCCTACATAGGTACACTTCACATTACAACAGCCGAGTCTATATATCATAACTTTTAAAAATTACTCACAAAACCCAACTCCCCTGGAAGGACTATGTGACCCCAAACCTAGACAGGAGATGGGAGCTGAGGATTCGGTGAACCCCAGGTCACTGCAGGAGGCTGAGCATGGAGATCAGCCCCAACACATACCCTAAGGCTTGCCCAGAGAAAGGCATCCTGGAGGGGACACATGACCTGGTGGTGGGTTCCTGCCCTTTCTGCCCAGAGCCTTGCAGAAGAAAAGGAAAGCCATTTCTGCTTCATGGGTCCTTATCCAAGAAGTAGTTTAATAAGTCTAGGTTCCAATGCTAAAACAAATTTAATGTGTTTCTGGATTAGTTAAAACTTTATTCAAGCTGGGCGTGGTGGTGCACGCCTTTAATCCCAGCACTCAGGAGGCAGAGGTAGGAGGCTCACCATGAGTTTGAGGCCACCCTGAGACTACATAGTGAATTCCAGGTCAGCCTGAGCTAGAGTGAGACCCTACCTCAAAAAACCAAAAAAAAAAAAAAAAAACTTTATTCAAATTTACAAAAATAAAAAGCAGTTTCAGGGGCAGGAGAGATGGCTCAGCAGTTAAAGGGGCTTGCCTTCAAACCATGGTGGCCTCGGTTCTGTTCCCCAGAACCCGCATAAAGCCAGATGCACAGAGTGGTACATGCACCTGGAGTTCCTTTACAGTAGCAAGAAGCCCTGGTGTGCCCATTCTCTCTCTCTCTCTCTCTCTCTCTCTCTTTCTCTTTCTCTCTCCTTCCCTCCCTCCCTCTCTCTCTCTGTCTCAAATAATTAAAATATTTTAATCAGTTTCTGCTAACTAGAAGCTTTTAAAACACATTTTTATTTATTTGCAAAAAGAAAAAGAGAGGAAGAGGAGGAGGAGAGAGAAAATGGACGTGCCAGGGCTCCCTGCCACTGAAAATGAACTCCAGATGCATGTGCTATTTTGTGCATCTAGCTGTATGTGGGTACTGGGGAATTGAACCGGGTGATTAGGCTTTGCAGGCAAGTACCTTAACTACTGAGCCATCTCTCCAGTCCTAGAAGCTTTTTAAAACCAAACCAATGTATTGTTTTAGAATCTTGTCTCTTTGCACCAAATAGAATGGAAAAGACTTGGAAGCTAAAGTCGTGTGCCTGTCATAGGCTTGAGAAGGGATGAAAATAGGATTGTGGTGAAGGGTGAATTCTTTCATCTCCTTCTATAAGGCCCCAACCTATCACCCTGGGAGTATGGGCTTGTCTGGTACCAGCCCTACCCATGATCCCTAGCTCATCAAAAGATCAGAAAAGGGCTAGAGAGATGGCTCAGCTGTTAAGGCGCTTGCCTGTAAAGCAGAAGGATCTGAATTCAATTCCCCAGTGCCTATGTAAAGCAGTGGCTGGACACCCTGATGCTCTCTCTCTCTCTCTCTCTCTTTCTCTCTCTCTTTCTTTCTCTCTCAGTCTCTCAAATAAATAACTGGTCAGAAAAGAATGACATTAAAGTTGCTGAAAGCAACATTATGTGAACGAACATTTTCAAAGTGTAGAGAAGAAATGAGAAAAACACTTCCATATCTTAATTCAAACATGTGACAATATTTTATCTAGTATTTAAAAAAATTGTCTGGGGCTGGAGAGATGGCTCAGCGGTTAAGGCACTTGCCTCCAGTGCCTAAGGCCCCAGGTTCAATTCCCCAGGACCCACATAAGCCAGACTCACAAGGTGGTGACCCTGGTGCATTCTCTCTCTTTCTCTCTCTCTCTCTCTATCTCTCTGCTTGAAAATGAATAAATAAAATATTTTTTAAAAATTGTCAGACATATATTTTACATTCTGTAGTCATATTATATAGTTATCCGTTTAGATGAGGTGCTGTTATATTCTGTTATTGGACAGTTATATTGTCTCTTTTCCCCTACTATAAATTATACTGAAAAAAAATTTAAGGTGCCCTTGGGTTTTTCTGAACATAGAATTTTTAAAATTTGTATTTATTTGTGTGTGGAGAGAAAGAGAGAGAGAGAGAGAGAGAGAGAGAGAGAGAGAGAGAGAGAGAGAGCACACGCACCAGGGCCACCACCTTGTGGGTCTGGTGTATGTGGCCACTGGGGAATTGAACCCGGGGCCTTAGGCACTGGAGGCAAGTGCCTTAACCGCTGAGCCATCTCTCCAGCCCATGTCGTTTCTTCTTAGCATTACTGTGTCTTTTGCATTATCCCAGTGGCCACTGCCATCTGAAAAAGAGAAGCTTCTCAACCCAAAAGTGAGAGTAGCATTATCATGTGGGTATGCTCATTTTAAAAAAAGTGATTATAAGGCAGTTTGGTTGGCATAATACATGCATTTAGCCAGACAATAGCAGGTGTTACTCCCTTAAGGCTCATGACCCCCACCATAGGCTTTTGACTAGGTCTTCAGTACCAGGCATGCTTTCCCTCCTATGGAGCAGGACTCCAGTCCAATTAGAGAGCAGTTGGTTTCCCCCCACAATAGATGTGCTACTATTGCCCCAGTTGGCACATTTGGCCTGGCTGGCCAGTCTTAAGGTGTCATGGTTTGATCCAAGTGTCCTCTTCAAACAAATGAATGTGTTCTGGGTAATCGTTCCTCAGCTGATGGCAGTTTGGGTTTTACAACCTCGCTGGAACTGTGTTGTTGGGGGTGGGCTTATGGGGGTTATAAGCCAGCTTCCCCTTGCCAGTGTTTGGCACACCTTCCTGCCGCTGTTTGCAATGCTGTGGTGGAGGTGATGTCCACCCCTCTGCTCATGACATTGTTTTCCCTGCCAGGATGGAGTCTCCCCTCAAGTCCGTAAGCCAAATAAGCCCATTCCTCTAAAGCCGCTTTTGCTTGGGTTCCTTCTGTGCAGCAACTAGAAAGCTGACCACAACAGTTTTGGTACCAGGATGTGGGGTCACTGTTGCTGCTAGAACCCTGATCTTGTGGCTTGGCCTTTTGGAAATGATCTTCAGGAGGAATGTGGAAAGATTTGAAACCTAGTCCTGAGAAACACCTTGCAGTGCTGTAAGTACAGCTTCATGGAGCATCCTGGTCAGAATTAAAAGACCTTAATGCAGGAAGAACTATGGACTGTGAGGTTTGGCTTACAAGGGTGAGAAAGAACTTGTTCAGGACTGTGCCAGAAGCAGTTTGTGTGAGAGGCTTACTGTGTTCTGCCTGCCTGTGTCCTGGGAACCTGTGCAGGGTTGCTTTACGTAAAGATGGACTGGTGTGAGCAGATGAAGATGGCACAGAAAGAAAGATCTTTGGGCCAAAAGAGCTGCCCGTTCACCTGCAATTGTTTGAGAGATGACAACCATTGATATTGGGCCAGGTGGTCTGCATTGGAACAACAGGAAGAATGCGGACTCTTTGAAGTACGGGGCCTGAATGCTTTGTTCCCCCTGGATTAACAAATTGGTAGCCCACGTGGTTCTGTGGAGTATAACAAAGGCAAGAAGAGAGGGTCATTGGATTTGCAACACAGTTTTGTTTTTGAAAAATGGCCATTGGCATGTGAAGCAGGTGTGCAAGGTTGCCTGCATGGAGCCCGATGAAGCCATTGAGGATGAACTGTGGGTCGCAATGGAGACCCAAAGAATTCCAGGACTATGGATGGGTGCCAAGGCGAGTTGCCAGCACCAGATGAAGTTTTCCTGGACTGCGAGTAGCCGAGCTGGAGGGGTGGAATTGAATCTCCAAGAGACTTGTTATTGATTAGAATCATTGAACTTGGAGTTAGAGATTGATGGTGCCCTGGTTGTTTTAAATCTTGTATTGGTTCAATCTGTTTCTGCTGTGCCTCATGTTTTGCAGTGTGAATGTTCTGTGCCATTACGGGTTTATTTTTGGTATTATGGCCCAGTTGAAAGCTGCGGGGACTTAAGAGTTGAGCTGAACATATTGAATTCACAACATGTATGATTATTAGTTTGTGGGGGCCAGGTGCAGACTGTCATGGTTTGATCCAGGTGTCCCCCACAAACAAATGAATGTGTTCTAGGTAATTGATCCTCAGCTGATGACAGTTTGGATTTTACAACCTCACTGGAACTGTGTTGTTGGGGATGGGCTTATGGGGGTTATAAGCCAGCTTCCCCTTGCCAGTGTTTGGCACACCTTCCTGCCTCTGTTTGCAATGCTGTGGTGGAGGTGATGTCCACCCCTCTGCTCATGCCATCATTTTCCCTGCCAGGATGGAATCTCCCCTTGAGTCCGTAAGCCAAATAAGCCCATTCCCCACAAGCCGCTTTTGTTTGGGTTCTTTCTGCGCAGCAACTAGAAAGCTGACCGCAACATAAGGCTTGCAAGGTCCACTGCTGTTCACCACCTTGATGACTCTCTCCCGTAGGGCTGCAGGCAGCATAGCATTTTTCCAGCTTTCTGTCAGCTGGTTAACAGGGAGGAGGATTCCAGCTCAGCTCCAGCTTGATTTTTCAGTGACCTGCAGCCCAAGCATGTATGGTCTTCAGCAATAGGGTCTGACCATCTAGTTCTGGTGGCTCTTATATTCTTTCTGCCACTTCTTCTACAATGGTCTCTGAGCCTTGAGGGTGTGATAGAGATGTCTCAGTGCTGAGCACTCCACTATCAGAATTTTGATGAATTCCGAGTTACCCCAGTGGTCACCACCATCTGAAAAGAGAAGCTTTTCAGCCGGGCGTGGTGGTGCACACCTTTAATCCCAGCCCTCAGGAGGCAGAGGTAGGAGGATTGCCTTGAGTTCAAGGCCACCCTGAGACTACATAGTGAATTCCAGGTCAGCCTGGGCTAGAGTGAGATCCTACCTCGAAAAACCAAAGAGAGAGAGAGAGAGAGAGAGAGAGAGAGAGAGAGAGAGAGAGAGTTCTCTAACCAGAAGTGATAGTAACATTAATATATGGGCACAGACATAAATATTTAGAGGGCAGTTTGGTGGCATAATAAATATGTCCATTTAGCCAGACAACAGCAGTAGTTTCCACCCTGGGGCTCGTGGCCTCCCCACTCTTTGCATGAGGTTTTCTATACCCAGCTGGAATTCCCTCCCCTGGAGTGGGTCTTCAGTCTGCTCATTAACAATTACAGCTGCTTTGTCTACACTTGTTTTGTCTGCAACCTTAATGGTTCATCCTTCTTTCCTCAGCAAACTGTCATTTTGTCATATCTTTTGGCCTGACTTTTTGCTCTAGAGTCTCACTATAAATCTTGCTAAAGGAAGTGAGCAATGACCATGCCACATCTTTAGACACTATGCTGCCAAACAAGTTACGCTTACCATTACTTTTGAACTTGGCCTCACTCAAATTTTAAGTACACAGGCAGAACATGGCCAGATTCTTTGCAAAAAAGCAGGAACAGGCTGTAGCCCAATTCCCTCTGAGATTCTCTGAGGACAGTCTTGACTTTCCATATTTCGATCAGCATTCTGGTCTTCTGAGCTGCCACCAGAGTCCTCCACTGACCTCTGTTTATAGTGCTCCAGGACTTTTCTAGTGCACACCGCCAACCTCTCCCAAGGTCCTCACACAACCACCAGGTGTGTGCATCACAGCAATGACCCTATGTTGCAGTCAGCTTTCTAGTTGCTGCAGAAAGAACCCAAACAAATGCAGCTTGCAGAGGAATGGGTTTATTTGGCTTACGGACTCGAGGGGAGACTCCATCCTGGCAGGGAAATGATGGCATGAGCAGAGGGGTGGACATCACCTCCGCCACAGCACTGCAAACAGCGGCAGGAAGGTGTGCCAAACACTGGTAAGGGGAAGCTGGCTTATAACCCCATAATCCTGTCCCCAACAACAAAGCTCCAGTGAGATTGTAAAACCCAAACTGCCATCAGCTGAGGATTGATCACTCAGAACACAGATTTGTTTGTGGGGGACACCTGGATCAAACCATGATACCACAGTTCTCACTATCAGTTTTCTGTATTCGTTTACTTTTCTCATTGCTGTGACCAAAATACCTGGCAGAGGAAGGAAGCATTTATTTTGGTTGACAGTTTCAGAAAGCACAGGCCGTCTGGTGGGAAGGCATAGTGGACAGCTCCGAATCAGCAAGAACCAAGGTGGAGCTCCTCACATCTCCATCTCCAGGCTGGGACTCAGAGGGCAACTGGATCCAGTCGATTTCCCTGCGTCCATGGAAACAGGTGACTCCTGTGGAAGACGTTCCTCGCCTGTTTGTAGAGCACCTACTTGATGACCTTTGGGACTATAGACATCTTTTGTAATCTCTGCACAGGTGGAACTTGAGTTTGTGTTCCCCAGAACATGGTCTTTTATGGTGACAGAAGTAATCTTCATTCTTATTTCAGAGTTTTTAAAATTTGACATAGGTTCTTGTCAGCTTCAATGAGTTCATAGATGCAAAGCACGCTGTTACTATCATTAACAAATTTTTAAATAATTTTATTTATTTGCAAGGAGAGAGAGAGAGAGAATAGGTTCTCCAGAGCCTCCAGCTACTGCAAACAAACTCCAGATGTCTGCACCACTGTGCATCTGGCTTTGCGTGGATACTGGGGAATTGAACCCAGGTTGTCAGGCTTTGCAGGCAAGTGACTTAACTGCTGAGCCATCTCTCCAGTCCTATTAGTTTCATTTCTACAACGAAGCACCACTGAAGACCCTCTAATATATTATCTCTGATTATTATATGGAAATAGATCTCAAGAGCCCTGTCAGATCCCCAGCCAGAGCTGGCCAGGGCCCAGGGGCTGGTCTAGCTGTTAGAATCAGGGCTGGTTTCAGAGGTCAGCCTCAGTGCCTCACAGCACAGGAAAAGTAGCTTTGCATGTTAGAGTAGTACCTCAGACTTGTCATGAAACGTGGTACATGGATTTCTGACATCCTCAAAGAGATCTGAGACACAAGGTCACCTTTTGGACTCATGGGTCTTGTCTCCCACAGGGTGGCTTTGTGTTCCTGGCTTTCTAAGGTGACTTCCTAGAGTCACAGACCGTGTCAGCAAACTGAGATGTTCATCTGAGCAGAGGCTGCAAGAAAAGTTTTAGAGAACTATTGTTTCTTCCAAAGACATACTTTACTATTCTTGTCAGGCAGAGACCAGCTTACTGATAAACATCACTATGAATTTTCATTTGAGTTTCAGTTAAAACACATGTGTACACACTCTACACCATACATGTACCCATAACCCCTTTCTCCATTGGATAAAGAGAGGAGCTTCTATGCAATTAGGAGTTGCTGGTCTGCCTCACAGTCCCTTTGTTCACTAGGGAAGAGAACTCCTTGGTGGTGATAAAGGAATGTCAGAGACAGCACCAGCATGTGCCACTCGGGGGATCCTTGCAGAGACTGGGTCTGGTGCGTAGGAAGGCCCAAGGCTGGCACGAAGTCCCAAATGACTCAGTTGAACAATTCAACAAGTCTTTACTGACGAGTGACTGAAAGCTATGCACCTTGCCAACGTGGTGTAGGGGACATGGTATGTCCCCTCTCTTTCGACCTGTTTAGAAGCAAATTTTGTGGGGAACGTGAGCAAAGGATACTATAAATGCGGACTATTTCCTCCATGCCAAACCTCTGAGGCCCCAGAAAAAGGAATGGACACTTTTGTTTCGTGTTAGCTCTAGCTCAGGCCGACCTGGAATTCGGGATGTGGTCTCCAGGCAGCTCACAGAGATCGTCCTGTCTCTGCCTCCCGAGCACTGGGGTCAACGGTGTGGGCCACCACGTCCAGCAAAGGGCTTCAGCTGAAGACCAGAAGTCGACCTAAAGTGAAGTTGGGATTAGCATTTTATGACATCCAAATATCCTTCCTGCTACAGAAGATTGTGATCTACTGTCTCAGTTACTTTCTCGTTGTGACGAAGAGATATTGGACCAGAAGCAGCTTCAGGAAGGACAGGGTTGATTTTGGCTTACAGTTTCCAGGGGCAGCTTCGTCATGGTGGGGAGAGCAATGGCAGAAGCAGATAGCCAGCATCAGGCACCACACTTCATGTTAACAGGGAGGAAGTAGCAAGAGCCAGCAGGGTAGGACTGAAACACTCAAGGCCTTCCCACCCCCTCAGTGAGGCTCCACCTCCCAGAGTCTCCACAAACTTCCCAAACAGCCCCACCAACAGGGGACCAAGTATTCAAACACGTGAGTCTATGGGGGATACCTTACATTGAAACCACTGCCCCTACATTTTTTCAATTAAAAATTATTTTTGCCAGGTATGATGGTGCACACCTTTAATCCCAGCACTTGGAAGGCAGAGGTAGGAGTCCAAGGCCAGCATTCACTACATAGTGAATTTCAGGTTAGCCTGGGCTAGAGCGAGACCCCAGGTCAAAAAACCAAAAGGAAAATTATTTTTGTTTGCATATGCACATGTGTTTGCATATGCACCAGTGTGCCAGGGTCTCCTATCCCTGCCAGACACATGGTCTGGCTTTACATGGGTGCTTGGGGATTGAACCCAGGCTGGCAGGCTTTGCAAGCAAGGGTCTTTAACCGCTGCGCTATCTCCCACCCCATGTCTATTTTATTTTTATTTTTATTTTTTGGTTTTTTTTCCCGAGGTAGGGTCTCACTCTAGTCCAGGCTGACCTGGAATTCACTATGTAGTCTCAGGGTGGCCTTTGAACTCACAGCAATCCTCCTACCTCTGCCTCCTGAGTGCTGGGATTAAAGGCGTGCGCCACCACGCCCGGCCCCATGTCTATTTTAAACAGACATTTTTTCCTGGTTTGAGAATCTTTTAGCAGTGTGAGGTATAGGAAGCTGTGTTAACTTGGCATAGTCCACAGTACATCTCTAACCAAAACTCCTTAATGTTTTCTATG
>PVHP010046759.1:0-13169 GCA_004024765.1 Zapus hudsonius | reverse complement strand
TTACGGACTCGAGGGGAGACTCCATTCTGGCAGGGAAAACGATGGCATGAGCAGAGGGCTGGACATCACCTCTGCCACAGCACTGCAAACAGCGGCAGGAAGGTGTGCCAAACACTGGCAAGGGGAAGCTGGCTTATAACCCCATAAGCCTGCCCCCAACAACACAGCTTCATCGAGCTTGTAAAACCCAAACTGCCATCAGCTGAGGATTGATCTATCAGAACACATTCAATTGTTTGTGGGGGACACCTGTATCAAACCATGACACTAGGTTAGCCAGTCTAACCATAAAAGGGAACCTCCAGGTTCAGAGAGAGGCAGAAGACAGGTGGAAGAGGAGTTCCAACATTGTCCTCTGGCCTCCACATGCACACACACAGGACTCATGCATCTATGCACACAAATGCTTGTACAGACAACACACACACACACACACACACACACACACACACACACACACACCATAGTGCAGCATGTGAGTCCAAAGTGCAATGGTTGATGATGCCAATAGAAGACACTGAACAGAACCATCTAGATAACAGTTAGATGAAGAAGCAGCATGGGAAGTGTATTAGTCAGGGTTCTCTAGAGGGAACAGAGTTGACATAATGGATTTTAGTAAAAGGGAATTTATTGGGGTAGCTTATGACAGTCCAACAATAGCAGTCTGCAGGCCCACAGGTGAAGAAACCAGTAGCTGTTCAGTCCATGTGGCTGGAGGCCTCAGCAGTCCCAATCCAGCCCAGAAGGCCTGATGGCTCCCTGGGGAGCAGCTGCTCTTCAGTCTACAATGTGAGCTGAGGAAACTGGGTTCCGATGTCCAGGAAGGGTAGGAGAGCAGGATGCTAGTGCAAGTCACGAACAAGCACCAGCAGCCAACAAGCAAGGAGCCAAGAGAGAATTTCTTCCCATTTATATAGCCTTAGGGTGGGGTCTTGCAACCCTTCCCCAGACTTAATGGCTTCCTGAGTCTCTGCAATGCCCACACAGGAAAGGATGTTTACTTCCAGCTTCTTTGAGCTTCTTTACATCCTTCCCCCTACTGAGAGGCTGCTTTCCTGTAAACATCCTCAGAGACCTACCCAAGATAATTAAAAAGATCAAGTTGACAACAAAACCTAACCATCACAGGAGGATTTCATCATAACCATGACTATAGAAAACTTTACCAAGATGGAATATTGTGGCAATGGTGAACAAGTAGGAAATACAAAAAGAGAAAGGATGATTTCTTTTTGGACCAATTTGCCCAAGGAGGTGAGAAGTTGAGATACAACACGGGAGGGTTACATTAAGTTAGATCGTGATGGATACATCCTCACTGAGACTTAACAGGGACTGAAGAAGATGGGTGTAGAGAATATTAAAAACATTCACTTACTCATACAATCCATAACCTCCTCTCCTATGGACTGCAAATCCAGCAAGCCCACTGACAATCATTGGCAATATATATGTTAATAAATTGTTAAATGTTAATAATTTGTTGACAATAAATATTGAAAAAAAACAATTCACTTCCAGTCACCCTCATTTTCTGTTAAGAGCAAACATAAAGATAGAGGAGATGGAGTGATAAAAGCCAGGGATCACGTTTTATGGCACTGGAAGGGGGACTGGCTGGGAAGAGAGCTGTTTGGATTTCATATCTTGTGACCACAGATGACCCTGAAGCAATGTGATATGTGTGGCCTCAGAAGATATAAACTGAAGGCTGGGGCAGGGGCCAGATAAGGACAAGAGCTGGCTGTATGGAGTGAAGGAGGTGCAGGCAGGATGATCTCCCTGATGTGCCAGTGAGCAGGTGATTGTGGATGGCCCATGTGCCTAAGTTTTCACTTCGTTTCTGAAACTTCCATATCTCTTGTATCCTCACTTTTGTGGCATGAACAGGATGCCCTTTGTCAAGCCCCAGCTTTGTTTAGTGATGTCACACTAAAGAGGGAGCCGAGTAATTCTTGCTTCCAGGAAATATTTCTTCTGGGAAAGCATGAACGGAATGAGGCTGTGTACTCTGAGCTGCCCTGGCTTGGCCACATTGTTGACCCTCTGTCCAAAATCCAGAGGCTTCCCAGATGTTTCTCCAAGGCATAAAAGATATATCCTGAGTGTATCCAATAGATGAGTCATCTAACAAAATAATCACACATAGTTCTCTTACTATGGTCTACAACTCTTTGAAGCATTCCCCTAGAACAACTCCCTGAAGGGAATATTGCCATTGTCCTCATTCTATGGATAAGCAGAATAACACACAATAAAGATGTTAAGTCTGTGGTCCGCCTGCTCAGGGGTGGTGAGATTCAAAGAAAGAGCTGGACCCTAGGCAATTCAACTCCAGAATCTGGATTATCACCCACTAAATCAAACTATATTTTAATCTAAGAAAATCATATAATTCTATAGAGGAATCTTCTAGATCATCTAGTTTCTTCCTATCATCTCACCAAAACATTATAGTTGTCAATTTAACAGCTTCAATGTTGTTTTCTTCTATTAAGACTATGCATGAGGGAGCTTATAGCATTGATGTGGGTACTATTTTTAATATCAGAGATTGTTTTCCTTCATTCCACAATTCCCATGTCTTCATTTCAGTGAGTCACAGGACACTGATGAGCTCTCTGGATGTCAGCCCTCTTCCAGTGCCTTTCATTTCCAGAGCAGGTGTCTGTAAAGATGGTCATGGTGACCTCTGTTTATTTTGAAAAAAAATATTTTGAATAGAATATGATCTACTATTGGCCAGCATTCCATTTAACAATGTCACATATATGTGACGCCTTCTTGGATATTGTTTTAGTTACTTCACTTGTTGTTTTGACCAAACACCTGAGAAGAAGCAATTTAGGAAGCATGGTTTAATTTCAGTTTACAATTTCAAGGGAAGGCATGGTAGCAGGAAAGCCATCGGGTTGAATTACATCCACAAGAAAAGGAGAGAGAGAGAAAGAGAGAGAGAGAGAGAGCAACAATGGGGTCAAGCTATAAAACCTCAAATCCCACACACAATGACTCCCTTTCTCCATCCACTGAAAGGCTCCTCTTCCCACAGTTTCCACAGCCTTCTCAAACAACACCATCAACTGAGGACCAAGTGTTGAAAATGATGAGCCTGAAAGGGATTTTTTTTTCTTCAAACCACAAGAGATTTAAATCTTGGTGTAACACTTTCAATTTTCCTTTTACTTAGCCAGTTATTCAATTAATTGTTGTGGGTCTGATTTTCCTATTGTCTTATATATGCATAATGTCTCTAAAAATGATTACCCTGTATGTCAAATTAAAGGACCTTGTTTCTTTAGTTAAAGCTTTACTCTGTTTCACAAAAATGTTTGTTTTTAGAAAAAAAAAGTTCTGGGATTTGGGAAGTCTCATATTTTGACTATTGAGCCAAATTCCAACCACAATTTCTTAAATACAAACCCTGTTAATCCAAAGATAAGGCATTATGTTGATCTGTAGCCTTTGGATTTGATGTCAGTAAAGACGGATGTGTGGAGGAGCTGATTAGTGTCCACGTCTGACTTAGCCATCTTTTCACCATTAGCTGTGCAAAGACACCCAGCCCACAAAATTCTGTCTCCTAGTAACCAATGAGTTAGAAATGAGTTTATAATACAAATAAGATTTTAGAATGGTGTCAAAGAATAAGAACAAGAATACAATAATGGAGAAATTAAAGTTTAATTTCAAAGAAGATAGTTTGACTTGGCATATAGTGGACATATCTTCTTGATACTGAAAAAATGTGAATGAGCAATCAAACATTTAGGTCAAACCTTGCTAGCAAAATAATAAAATTCTAGGACACAAAAGTATTTTAATTTTTTCCTTACAGTTATAAAGACTTCTGAGTCCTAACATTCATGCCAGCCATGTTACTTATGCTTTAATATATCTATTACAGAAAGATACATGGCTGTAGAATATAGATAATAACTCATTAGTCATGGCTATTGGCTTTGGTGCAGCAATTTACTTTGTATAAAGTCATGCATTTATTCAATTAAAAATTATTTGTTTGTCATATATGTCTGTCACTGACTTAGGTAATAGAAAAATCTGGTCTATATGCCTACTGAAATTCTACCTTTGGGACTGGGTAAAACACTCGCTGTGCAGGCATGAAGACCTGAGTTCAGATCTCCAGTACCCATGCAAATGCCAGGTGAGTATGGCAGCCCACCTTTCACCACATCACTAAGGAGGCAGAGACAGCATTCAGAGTCCAGAGTGCTAACCATTACACGATGGAACCCAGAGACAGCATTCTTGAAGCAAGCTGACTAGCTAGACTAGCCAAATTGTCAAGTTCTGAGTTCAAGTGAGACATCTTGACTCAACAAATAAGTGAGCATGGACCAGCACACACATGTGCTACCCAGACACTTATGAATATTCACACTCACAAGCATGCATACCACACACACACACACACACACACACACATACACACACACATACACACACACATGCAATCCCACTGAACCAAAGTTTGACATGCAATTTCAGACAAGATTATGTATGTTATAAAAGGCTAAATACAAGTTGCCATGGAAACAACTACGAAGTACAAATTAGCCTCTGGACACATAGATCACACACTCACAAAAGATGGTGGAAGAAAGAATGAAATGTGTTAGTATCCTAACACACTCTAGACCAGCCTCGTAACCACGAGTTCAGCCTTCTTCACATTCTATTTGTGTGCATGCCTTCCCACCAAGCACAGCTCTTAACTCTGATCTCAGTGCCTATGCCTGTGCTGTAGAATTAATTGCTCAAGAGTTTTCCAAGTGATTCTCCTACACAGTCATGAGCAAGCACCACCACTCCACGTCATGAGCTGATGACGGCCATGTGCACTGACCTCAAAGTTCACGTCCAGCATCTAGCACAGTGCATCCTACAGACTCAGTATATGATGCAGATTCTTCCATTGGACAGAATCAATTCAAAATGCATCAGACGTATGCTAAATATTTCCTTAAGAAAGAAAAATCCATTGTATATTTTTGCTTCACTTCCTACTTTACATGTATCGATCTGATGAAAACACTCATGCCAAACTAGTAAATTGTTATCCATCCTGCTTTCTGGAGAGGCAAATGGGGCCTAGATAAGAAAAATAACAAGTTCATCATTGAATATCCCAAGGAAATTAAATTAAAAATATTCTAACTCATTCAAAGACGATCAAGTTCACCTAGTGCTCATTGTTCATGCTAATTACTAAAACTATCTTTCTCCATCCAGACATAGAGGCCGCCATCAACCATCCTCACAGACAAATGACTGACCTTAATAAAAGTACACTGTACCTGTGGCTTTTCACCCAGCCAATCCTATCAGCACCAATTGCCAGTCAGAAGACAAAAGGCCCAGTTGGTTGAACTCTGAATAACTGAACTGACAAACAGCCTAGATAGGTTGTGGCCAGGAAGACACAATCTCAGGCTTCCCCATAAACACAAATTCCCATGGAAACCAAACCACAGAGAATGTTCACTTTATTTTAAGACGAGGAATCCTCAGGAGGTCTTCCCTAAGTTAGTCTGGCTTTTCAGTACACAGGCCAGTGCTGAGCTTCATGGCTGGCAGGAGTTTGAACCATCTCTTCCACCAAACTCAGACAGCACTTGCTTTGAATCAGCTCCAAGGAGTTTTCCATGGAGAACTTAATGTCTACTGAACTGTCTGCTTGCTCAGACTTTATAAACCCCGTCTGTCCAGACAGAAAAAAATAGCAATGTTATTACTAAGATTCACTGAGAATTATTCAATTTTAATAGCTCCACATTCTTCCCTCACCACAGTATATCTGGAACTTGAAATCTCATATCTGTTTTTAAAGACTATTTCAAGGACACCAATGAATTATATCCTAGTCAAATATAAATTGACCTTTAATTTTCTTTAGCGTTCAGAGGATTACAATATGACTCAGCACATTTTCTTGTTAGAAATCATGACCTGAGTTGTAATTTAGGAGTTGGGCAGCTTAATTCTTTCAACCTACCATGGATATGGAAGAAGAGGGATAGATTCAAGTTGACAATATCAATCACTAATAAAACTGAAAGAGAACTCTATGACCCAAAGATCCATATCTATGTTTCCCTAATAGGAAGAATTTGAACCTATGCAGGACACAGAAACGATTTTAAATGTTCTAAAAAGTGGCAGATTTGATGTGGGGAATTTGTTGCTTATAAAATAACTCTACATTCATACAGTAAGCTCTTGAGGAAGAAGTAGGCCACAAATGAAACCTATGAGAAAGTAGTGAGCGAAACCCAAGGTTTCATTTATGGCCTACATGGTAGGCCCAGGGTGATTCATCTCTTGCTGGGTTGTTGGCCATCATCCTATGTCTTGTTGGTGGAATTGGGTTGACCATGGCTCTCTCACTGCCTTCTGAAAAATACAAACAGAATCTCCTTTGGAGAGTGAGATCAGTATAGGTTAAATGAGACACACATCGCTAATTTGGCAAGATCTATTGGATGGAGCTTCTCTATATTTCTCTGGTACTGGGAATTTCCCCTTAGAAACCAAGATTTTGGTCCCCATATGATTTTGCCCAGGATCCCAATTCCAGTTAAGGATACTTTGTCACTGAGTGACTCTCTTGGCCAATTTGAAAACCATCGATTACACCCCCCCCCCCAGGATTTGATGTCACTATTGCACAAGTGATCAGTTCTTGACTTGCTGATCTCTCCCATAAAGCAGTGTGTTCAGCATTCTCATGACATCAGTCTGAATTGTGTATCACTGTTTTTTGCTTTCTCTATGTATCATTGACCACTTTTCCCTGGCAGCTCATGTAGTGCCTACCATCACTACATCACTACACATGCTACCATCTTGGAGCTGGTTACCATTCTGGATCTCATAGGGTCTCTTAGTGTTGCGCAATGACTTTGTGTAGTTTCTTCAGTAATTGAATCTTACCTTTGGCCTGGGGTGGGTATTCAAGAGCTTTGACAGAAGCCTGTCTTGTTTTGAGGACCTCATGGGTCTCTTTGATCAACAGCTCAGTGTGGGAAGTAACCAGTTACTGGGACAGGGAGTTGCAGGCCTGCTCAATTTTTCATGGGGTTAGGCTTCCTCCCATTCTATTCATGGCCCCTCTTACCAAGCGATGCCCACAGCTTTTTCAATAATTTTCTGTATGACAGTAAGGATTTTATGGTTTCAATTCATGATTGGTTTAGCTTATTGTATAAGTCCTCCCCCACCCTCCCATTCCTTCCCTGAATTCCTTCCATCCCCTTTTATATTCTCTCAGTTCATCTGTCAGGTTTGCTTAGAGTTTAAGCTTAACCTGGTTAAGACCCACATATGAGGGAGATTATGCAATGTTTGACTCTGTTCTTGTATGAGTTCACTAAGTATGATCTGCTTCAAGTCCATCCACTTTTCTTTAAATTTCATTATGTCATTTTTCCTTTCAGCTGAGTAGAAATCCATCAGGTAAATATGCCCACAACTTTGATATCCATTTGTTCAAAGATGGGCATTTGGGTTGATTCTGAAATGTCTTGCTTTAAAACTGTATAAATGTAGTCTCTAAAAGTTTATTGTTCTATAGAACAACCAGAATTCACACTCAATCAAGAATCATGAGATGAGGTTCCTTTAAGGTGCCAATTCTTCTGTCCATCATTCACAGTTAATAATAACCCATTGTTCTCAATGCATATCATTCACAGTAATAGTAACTGATGGCTTAGAGCAAATAAAGCATTTTATGATGTGGCTTAGTGGTTTTATTGATGCCACTTCAGGAAGTCAGAGACCACAACACAAGTCCAAGGATGAATTCACTTCTGTTTCTGATTAAACGTGTATTGCTTAAAGCTATAGCAAGCGAAAAAGAGTTTACTGCTAATTCATATAAGCAGCATTTTTTCTGGGTCCTTTAAATAATGAAAGCTATAAGGATAGTGGCAAAGGATGAAAGAAATTAAATATAAGTGTTTCATCCGGAAATACAGTCTACAAATGTTTTCATTCAGTCTTCTGTTTTGTTTTATTTTGTGGTGTTTTTGTTTTTAATTATGGGCACCCAAAAACTAAAATGTATCTTAAAGGTCAATTCTTTAAAAGTTTATTATACAAGTAATTAAATCATTTTCAGGATTGAATATGGACCCCAGAACTGCTGATTTAGTAAAATCCAGTAGGTCAGTTGTTATTGATAAAATCATTAGTGTTTCATCTTTAAAATCACTAGTTAAACTAATAAGTGATTTTGTCACAAGTTTCAAGCTGATTCAATGATGAATATTTGTTCTGTATAAACCTCTAATTTCTATACTTAATAACAATGTTGAGTGTCCTATAGGTAACACTATTTAGTTTATTAAATTTTGACAAAATGCACATCAAATGCTGATAAGGTTGAACATCTCAATTGACAAAACAATTATTATTTTTGGGTGCATGCTATAAATAATAAAGTTCTCATGACATGCACAAAAACAAACATTTGGCAAATATTTAATATTCAGTTTTTAAAATAATATCCAGATGTGCAAATAGATCTGTAAAATTTCATTTTTTCCTGCAATAGTTTGCATTTTAAATGTCATGAAAAGGCCTATATTTTGATCACTTGGCCCAGGGTTTTGGTTATGTTGAAAAGTAATGGAACCTTTCAGAGGTGGGGCATAGGGGAAGGATGTTAGGTTATTGAAGGTGTGCCCTTGAAGGGACTATTAAAATGTCAGCCTATTTCTCTTTCTTTCCTTCCTGTCCATCGTGAGATAAATATCTGTCCTCTTCACTGTATTTCTACCATATGCCTAAAGCAAGAGGCTGAGTGAGCAAGGACCAAAACCTCTGAAACTGTGAGCCAAATTAAACCTATCTTGGTAACAAGTTGATTGTTTCAGGTTGGTAAAAAAACTAACACAGTTTTTATCTGGATGTTTTCTGTAAAGTTGAAAGACGGTTTCCTTAAATATATGTCCATAGTGCAGGTCAATAATTGTTATGATAATAACCCCTTCAGATATAGTGTTTAGTACAGGGACACTTGGAAAAAAATGTATTAGCTAATCAACCACAGTTGATGATATTGCAGGAGACAAATTTTGAAAATATATTTCATAATTAAACAAGTCTTCATTTCCATCAAAACACAGAGAAATTCCACCTAGCCCAAAGCTTATCATTAGAAGCATCTTTTTATGTATCATCATATAGTAATGAACAAATTGAACTGAACATTAAAGCGCTGACAGCTGCCCCACTCCAGTGATTTGAAGGAAACACTGGTAAGGTTCATATTAGCTGGGCATATCTCCTGCTCCCCCTCCTTTCTGAAGAAGTAGCAAAATGTAACTCTGGTATGGATTTCACATGCATTTCCCAGCCTCTTCTGACTTTCTTAACTGAGGCAGTATGAAACTGGCAAGAAGAACAAATTCTTACCTACACGATTTTGCTCTGTACTTTAAAAGATCTTATCTATAATTAGGGAGGCTGGGGTTTTCTGAGACTACTCAGACTAGTAATTGCACTCTCCAACAACAGATAAGTAAGATTAAAAGTGGCAATCTAGTTAATATCTTTTCAATCTTTTTATCTTTTTATTTCATCCAAGACTTAGATTTAAAGACACTTGTTTGCTGAGTTTCATTGATCGCAAAAGAAAATTGAATTTTAAGTTGCCTAAAAGAATACAAGACTCTCAAGAAACCTCAAGCTTGACAAATATTTGAATTTCTAAGTCTATGTTGTGTTGGTCAGCTTCCCACTATTACAGCAACATAGGTTCCTATACCTTAAGTTCTGGAGATTCCAGCTCAAAGTTGAGGAGGACATTTATTTAGACCTCTAGTGAACATGTCACATGAGCAAACCATTCTTATTGTGAGCCAGGTGAGAAAGAGATGAGCTACATCCCACCTTCCCTTTAGGGGCAATCTCCCAATGACATGAGGACCTCCCATGAAATCCCCATGTCCCCAATGTTCCACAGTACCTTCTGATATACAACCTGAGGAACAAGCCCCTAACACATTAACAACCTACATTGCCCAATAGACCACTACTCACATAAAGTACTTCTGTAGTTTGTTTGTTCACAGACTATTTTGTCTTTTTAATACAGGACAAACTATAATACAACCAATCTATACTATTTCTTTATCTGATTTATCCTGTAAATATGATTTTTCATTCAAAACTGTCATTATCAAAATTGAAACACATATCATGCACTCAATATAGTTGTGTGAGGTTGCTTACTAAAATTGGATGAGAGGTTGATTTATTAAGTTTATACATTTCAGCTTAATTTTAGCTGCTTTGCCTAAAATTTAGAAGTTAATGAAAGAATATTTTTCTAATTGTGTAAAGAATTGTGCTTCAACTGCTATTTAATGCAAAATTAAAACATAAATTTGGTAATTTTCCAGGTTATTGATCAATTTAGACCACTAAACTTGTTCATTCAGACAAAAAAAAAGATGCTCATTGTTTAATTGATCACATGAGTAGTCAGTAAGTTCCTACTGCATTTTGTACAACGGAGATTGCAAAATCTAGAAATTTATATTAACTTCTCAACCACTTCTTGTCCGTGAATTACATAGGGAAAATTGCCCGGCTGGCTCCAAGGCCAAACCCAAAAGCTGCTTTAATTGGTAACAGATGCTTGTGTACCTCAAGACTCAGGCACTGTGAGTGCAGAGCCATCAAGCCAAGCCTCACAAGCACATCAGCCACAGCTCATGTATCACACACCTGTGGAATTCTGGGTGATCTGCATTCTTGCTATTCCAGTATTATCTTCAAGGCCAAGAGGAATTACTATGTAAATACCTTGAACCCTCTGCAAAAAAATCTATTAACTCATGTTGCTTTTCCCTTAAAAATTAATGAAAGAATATGTATCTGGATAAACAAATCAATTTTGAAGAGTTTGTTACCTAAATGCCTTGGGAATGAAATTGTGTTTCATTGGATTTTATATGAGTATCAAAACTGCATGCTCAGTTTCACCTGAACAGTATTTTCAAATGAAGTTTCCCTAACACCTTTTCGGTGGTTTGAATCAGATACCCTTCCTCTATAAACTCATGTGTTCAGAACTGTTGGTCCTCAACTGGAGGCAATTTGGGAGGTGCCACACTTTCCCCATACCATCATGGAGCTTCCCCTGGAGTCTGTAAGCCAAATAAAAATCTTTCCTCCAATCAGTTGCTTTTGATTGGGTGCTTTATCCCAGCAACAAGAAGGTAACTATAACAACCTTGCACTGATTTAAGGAGCTTGAGTATCCGAGTTCAAATCTCTAACACCCATGTAAAAGCTGGAGGTGACAGTGCACAGGTGTAATCGCATACTGGGGAGATGGAATCAGGAGATCCCTGGGGTCTACTGTCTCACTAGTAATCAGTCAGATTATTGAACTCCAGATTCAGTAAGAGAGGTAAAGGGATGGAGAAATGGCTCAAAGTTTAAGGTGTTTGCCTGCAAAGCAGAAGGACCAGAGTTCAATTCCCCAGTACAGACATAAAGCCAGATACACTAGGCTGTGCATGTGTCTGGAGTTTGTTTGCAGTGGCTAGAGGCCCTGGCACACTGATTCTCTCTCTGACTGCCTTGTTCTCAATCTGTCTCTCAAATAAATAAATAAATAGTATCAGCCTCTGTTCTCTACATGCACAAATACCCACACACATGTGAACACACATACCACACACACATGCAAAACCCCTGATTTCTACAGTGTCACTCTACATGATTTTTTTCAATAAACATCCACGATGTGTGACCACTTAGACACAGAATCTAAAATAACTTCTTTAAGAAAACCCAATGAGCGTCACAAAAACAGAAAAAAAAAACAGTCAAATACTCTAAGAAAGTTAAGTAATTGTCACACATTAAAGCTAAATCCTTGGGCTGCATAAAAAAGAAACAATGCAAAAAGATAGCCTATTTGATTCCTGAAGATAAAATAAATGTAACACTTTAACTTTATTTGACTCAGTCAAATTGTTCAGAAGATCAAAGTGGTAAAGTCAGCATAATATTTAACATTTTAATAATGATGTTGTACACTGTTTTATTCAACATTTTGGAGAGTAACTGCATCTGACATCAACTCAAGAAAACACTTTTTTGTTGCTAACCCAATCAGCTTTTGCAATGGCAGTCAGCAAATAAAGGGGTGTTTATTATTCAAATTTGAAAATGGGAAATTTATAAAAAGAAATAAAGAAAACATATGAGAATTTTAGCACAACATTAAAAGATAGGACATTTGTATTACCAAAGTTCAAGGGGGACTTGAGGATGGCAAAAGGGTCTAAAAGTTATTAAAATACATGTACACATACATGTGTATATATATATGTGTGTGTGTGTGATTATATATATATATATGAATGACTATTAGAGAAGGACACATATATATGGATTTAAGGATGTCAGAGGGGTCATCAGTTAGATACCACTCACCCAAGGATATCTCAGACATATAAATAATCTCTCAAACAAGGTGAGAAAAACTCAAAGCAGCAAAAGAATAAATAACATACAAAGGTGTGCCCATTAAGGACTGTAGAGATATTTCAAAATTGGTAAAGTACTTGCCATGGACCTAAATTCAATCTCCATAACCCACATAAAAAATGTCAGGCATAGTGGTACATGCTTTTATTACCAGCACTGGAGATGTAGAGACAGGAAGATTCCTTGGGGAAGAAAACAGCATCATTGACTATACAGAAGAATGCAAAAGCATATTCTTTCTTATCTACCCAGTGTTATTTAGGATCAATGGCTGTTTCCATTATCAGAATGTTTACCACTGCTTGAATTCACAGTTCACCAAAAGTTATGGCCCAAAATAAGCGTTCAATATCCAATTTTATTCCAATGTTCCAGCCAACAATTATCCCCCCTAAGCTATGTGCTGTTCCTGTGCTCTCCAGATAGTTATAGGGCTAACTTTGCACATTAAAATCCATAATGCTTATAAAAATAAGACCATGATTAATGCAGGAAACACTAAAAATAAAAAAAAGTTGCCTCCAGAAATGATTACCAAAACTTTAACCTTAGACTGCTATTGTATTTTTTGTAAAGCTGAGAATATTCAACTAAAACAGGCTTACTCCTTTCATCCCTCCATAGCTAAG
>PVHP010046758.1:0-13204 GCA_004024765.1 Zapus hudsonius | reverse complement strand
TGCTGTTGATTACCCACCTAGGTTTAGCGTCACTATTGCATGGGTGAGCACTCCTTGCCGTTACTGGCCTCTGCCAGTCTTCATCATTCTCCTGGCTTCATTCTGTGTTGTATACTGATGGCCTCTGCTTTCTCGGATTATCTTCGGTCAGTTTCCCCTGGCAGCTTGTGTAACACCTTCCAGCACTACACATGCGACAGCTGGTGGCTGGATACATTTCTGAATTAAGCAGGGTCTCTCGGCGTTGCGTGACACCCCTCTGTGGTTGGTATCTTCAGCAATGGGGTCTTGCCTTTGGCCTGGGGTGGTTATTCACAAGCTTTGACAGAAGCCTATCTTATTTTGGGGACCTCCTGGTCTCTTTAATCAACAGCTCAGTGTGGGAAGCAACCAATGACTGGGACAGGGAGTTACAGGCCAAGAGCAATGTGTCTTGGGGTTAGTTTACCACAAAGGCACACACACACACACACACACACACACACACACACACACACACAATCTTCTGTGGAGGGACAGAGAGGACAAAGTAAACAATATTTCAGCTTTGAACAAACCTTAGGGAAACTTTTGGGATCAGCCACTTTTTCTTCTTTTATAGCCCGGCATATGGAGCTTTATACCATCCATATTCTCATTTATTACGCCTTCTGGACCATTATAATCTTTAATTACTTTTACTTATCAGAGAAAATCAAATCCTTAGCTTGCTATTAACAGATGCATAGAACTTGACTCAAGTTGCCTATTCGTTTCTCTTGTAACTTGCTCGTTAGGACAAGAAACTCCTTAAAAAAAAGAAACAAATCCTAACTTGTGAGGAAAGCACCTGTTCTCCAGGTACACCTGTGTCTCCCTGGTGTTTAGTGTACTCGCTGACAGATTTTAATTGATAGACTGTGGACAGAATAACACACGGCCCTTCTAGGTTAAGAAAAAGGATGCTGTTGGAACACCTCATTCTCTCTCTATGCAATGTACTTGGAGGCTTTATGATTGTAATACAGTTAAATACTTAACTATCAGAACTTGCCCACATTAAAATTTATATAAGTGCCATGCGTAACTACTTATTGGGTACCTCATGAAAACTGTTAAAGGTACATACCCTGCCTGATAGATACAATGTTCATATTTTTTATTTATTTTTATTTTTATTTATTTATTTTTAAATATATATTTATTATCCATAATGAGTTACATTATTTAGTGGGCAAACCATGCGTTGTTATCCCGAATTCCCAATTCCCCCCCTCCCCATCCCTGATCAGTTGTATATCCTCCTCCGTGGGCTGTCTGGATTAGTCCTTGTGGCAAGGGATCCTGTATATCTTAGTACTCATCCCGGTCTTCCTGGCCCAAGTGTGTTGTTACTGAGGGGTGCCATGCCTCCGGACAGTCTCCCCCACCACGGCTCTCACAATCTTTCCGCCCCCTCTTCCGCTCAGTTCCCTGAGTCGTGGTGGGTGAGTATTAAGGCTGCTTTAAGGTTGTGAGCTTAGGGGTCCTTGTGTCGAAAATCCTTGGTTCCTGTCTCAATGGCCTATCCTGTGTTGATTGAATGACACAATGTTCATATTTTTGCAAGTGCTTTTCTCATTGTCCTGGCAAAATACCAGATAAGAAAGCAACTCATTGTTGGCAAGGTCCAACATGTTGAGGCATATATATGGTTTTCATGGGCAAATTTTTTAAAAGTCTTAAATATATATTTATTGTCCATAATGAGTTACATTATTCAGTGGGCAAACAATGAGTTGTTCTCCCCAATTCCCCAATGCCCCCCTCCCCATCCCCAATCAGCTGGATGTCCTCCTCCGTGGGTCTGGATCAGTCCTTGTGGCAGGGGACCCTGGATAGCCTAGGACTCAGCCCGGTCCTCCTGGCCCAAGTGTGTTGTTACTGAGGGGTCATGGGCAAATTTTTAAAACAAAACTTGCTCCTCATGCAAATTGAAACTGACGTAAGAAATTGTGATGAAGGCGTGAACTTCTGTTTCTCTAGGGATTGCTGTGTATTTCCTGGGAACTCAGAGTCCCTCTCCTTGGCTGTGGATACTTGGAATATCACAGGGCTTCCCAAGCTCCACGTTGTGGGCGGGAAAACCTCTGTCTGGCACTTAGTGAATCCAGGTTTCCCCTCCCCCAACATTTTTCCCATTTAGCAAGCTCACGGTAGAGGACGAAATTATCCAGTCCATAGGGAAATCTTGTCCCTTAAGTTCTGAGGATACGATTATCACAGGTGACTTGTTTGAAAATTATTTACATTCAATAAGCTCTTAGTATCAATTATTTTCTCATTGCTGGGACCAAACGCACACCAAAAGCAGTTTATGGAAGGACAAAGTTTTCATTTGACTTAGAGTTCTAGAAGAATCCATCACCGTAGGGTAAGCATGGTGGCAGGAGGAAGCAGGTATCACATCACACCAGACAGAAGGAAGTCAAGAGAGAAGGAGAGGGCTGAAGAGATGACTTAGTGGTTAAGGCGTTTGCCTGCAACACAGAAGGACCTGAGTTCAATTCCCCAGTGCCCGTGTAAAGCCAGATGCACAAGAGAGCACATGTGTCTGGAGTTTGTAGTGGCTGGAGGCCCTGGTGCACCCATTCTCTCTCTCTCTCTCTAATAAATAAATTAAATATTAAAAAAAAGAGAGAAGGAGAAGTGTCCAGGTGTTGTTCTGTAACACCTCAAGGCTTGCACCCAGTAACCCACTTCCTCCAGAAAAATCTCCATCTTCAAAAATTCCACAACCTTCCCAAGAAGCAACACCAACAACGGATTAAATGTTCAAATACCTCATGTATTTATAGGCCGTGTTTTCCATTCAAACATCCACATTCTTCGCCCTAGGATCATTTGTTTAGGTACGGTGATCACTAGGTTTTGTTGTCAATTTAACCTTTTTAGTAATCGTGGGCGAATCTCTGAGTTTTTTTTTTTAATTGGAAGGCAGCCTCTCAGTAGAGGGCAGGACTAAGGAGGCTCAGGGGAGCCAGCAGTGCAGGAAGGAAATTCCAGAGACTCAGGGAGTCAATAAGTCTGGGAAAAGGTTGCAAGACCTGTCCTAAGGCTAGATAAAGGGAGAGAAAAATTCTCTTTCTTTTGCTTGTTCATTTATTTATTTGTGTGTGTGTATGTGTGTGTGTGTGTGTGTGTGTGTGTGTGTGTGTGTGTGTGTGTGTGGATGGTATTGGTGATGGTTTCTCTCTGCTTGGACCTGTGAAAGGGGACCAGGCTCCTTTGCCATTATGGAACTTCTCCTGGATCTATAACTTCAATAAAACCTTTCCTCCCATAACTGTGCCTGGTTTGGAGGTTCATCCAGGCAGCATGTGACTGACTCTGATGGATTTTAAGCCTTTTGTTTTTTTAACATCTGTTTGAGACAAGTCTGTGGTTTGCTCTCAGTCTCATCTGGTTCTCTTGTGCTGATAGAGTTGTTTTATATATGTTTATCTCTTCTGGGTGAATCAGAAGCTTCCTGTCCAGGCTTCCACAGAAGCAAGGTGAAAGGGGAGATTTCAGTGCTGATCTCCATAGCTTTGTTCTAATGATTGTACATGAAACTCAGAGGGTGAGGTCATGCCTCACCCATTTATTCACATTTTTTTTAAGTCCTACAATGTGGCAGACAATACACAGAATTGTGTTCTTCTTTCAAGGTTAATATTTTGGCGAAACTTCTCTCAGTATGCCTAAAAACAAATCTTTTTCCAAATTGAATTGTGGAGACAAAGTTAACTGGAGGCTTATTTCATTTTTTTTACTCTTGACTCTGAAAAGTCAGGTATAAGTCAAACTTTATTTACAATACACTAGAGAGGCTGGCTGTGCAGAGAGACCCTAGGTTAATGCTTTTAAAGTTTGGATAATCACCCTTGTATCAAGTGGGAGTTTAATAAGCCGGGTTCTGAGAGCAAAGACTGCCTATGGTGAGCGACTAGAAGTTCTGTGGTAATTGCATTTTTTTTGTTTCATATCCTCTGATGTGCACGAGAGGATTGTAAAACATATTCTCCCTCCGTCCTCATTTTTTTTCTGTATTTTAGTTTAGCTTCACCAGCCCTCGGTAGGGAGTGTTTGATAACGACATTTGTCACTAGGAGCAAACCTACTATGCTGAAACCAGTTCAAAACCACCTTTAACTATGAGGTTAGGGTCTGCACCTGCGCCCAAGGTGAGACTCTGGTGATGAATGTCAAAAGACTTTGATATTTAAGTTGTTTTGTATTAAAAAGGAAACCAAATAAGTGGACGATTGCTTTTTACAGGGGCTTTTTTTTTTCACACCTCATTCTGTATCCAAGTCACAACTCTGTATTGAATTTCATGCTAATTTCTGATTTCTCTTTTTTTTTTTTTTTTTTTGGTTTCTCAAGGTAGGGTCTCACTCTAGCCCAGGCTGACCTGGAATTCACTGTGTAGTCTCAGTGTGGCCTTGAACTCATGGTGATTGTGGTAGTTTGAATAATGTCCCCCAAAAGAATTAAGGATTTATTAAAATTATTAATTGTCTCCATGCTTCTGGCTGGAGGAAGTGCCCCTTTGGCCCAACCTCCTGGGGACTGACCCTTTCTAATTTGGATGGAAAATTCTAAGGATAGATGTGCAAAAGAAGAGCCAGAACCCTGGTCTGGAGATCTGCATTTTGGGAATCACAGTGTGTTACAGTGTGCTTGCTTGGTGCTGGTGCTGGGCTTCTGTCTCTGTCTCTGCTTGGATCTGGGAAAAGGGGCCTTTTTTCCCGTAACTTCCCCTGGGTCTGATGCCTCAATAAATACTTTTCCTCCCCATAATCGTGTGTGCTTTGGAGATTCATCCCAGCGGCTTGTGGCTGACGACGATGGTGATCCTCCTACCTCTGCCTCCCAAGTGCTGGGTGATTTCTCATCTTGACCATGATGATTTGAAGGTAAAATGTCTCCTGTAACCTCATGTGTTTTAAATAGTTGGTCCCCCTTTGGGACAATTTGGGAAGGTTGGAGTGTTTGAGAAGTGAAGCCTTGGAAGGGGCGTGTTTCTGTGGTGAGCCTTCGGGTTTTCAATCCAGCCAATGGGTGTTTGGAGCTGTGTCACTCACTCCGATGAGGTCCTTCCTACTGATGCTGTGACAAGATGAGATGTCCCAGCTGCCTTCGCCACCATGATGACACTTCCCCTCAAAGTTGTAAGCTGAAATCATCCCGTTCCTTCCTTAAGATGCTTCTGGTCAGGTGTTTTGTCCCAGGAATGAGAAGGTAAATGCTACAGTGACTCCAGGGAGTTTGCCTTTCTGATATTTTGGATCAAACATTGCTCTTTTTTATGGATTCATAAAGTGATAACAGATAAGTAAGAATGGGGGAGAGAGAGAGAGAGAGAGAGAGAGAGAGAGAGAGAGAGAGAGAGAGAGAGAGAGAGAGAGAGCCTTCCAAGAGCAGTGTCCTGCTTCTAACCAGTTATCAGAGGACACATTTTGGTAAGAGGAGCACGTGAACTTGTGAGGGTTATGAACGCCATGACAATATCCGACACAAACTAATGGAAAAATGTATTAACAAAAAAAATAGAAAGATGTATTAACACAATTTAATAATTGTTTTTAAAATGTCCCATAATTATTTCCTAAATAGAAAACAGAATGACGGCAAGTTTAAGGCTTCCAATACAGACTAAAATTTTCTAACATTTTCTTAATGCTTCATAATGCTTTAATAGGTTCCAAAGGTAAAGTTTTGCCCCTTTGTAAACTTTAACATTCTGTCTGTCCTTCAAATATCAAGTTATTTTCTTTCATGTCAGCGTTTGTTTTCTTGGTCTACTGGCTTCCCAGGTTACTTTTTAAAAAATATTTTTATTACCAATAATTAGATACATTGGATGAGCAAATCTTGTGATGGTTGCCCCCATTTCCCTCCTCTCTGCCCCCTACCCACTGGGGTCCTTCCTTGGTGCCCATACTGGATCTGTCCATGGGATGGGGGGTTATGAACTGCACGAGAGGTAGTCAGGTTTTTTCTTCCCCCTTTGTGTGTTGTTATTGAGTGGGGCAGTGTTTCTGGATATTCTCCCCCACCATGGCTCTTACCTTCTTTCTGCCCTCTCTTCCGCTCAGTTCCCTGAGTCATAGTGGGTGAGTTTTAAGTCTGCTTTATTGTTGAGGTCTTAAGTGTCTCTGGACTTCTGCTTTGGGTTGTGTTGGATATCATTGGTGTCTCTGTCTCCCCAGGTTACTTTTAAATCCATATTCTGATATATGAACATTTTCTTTCTTTCCCTAAGAATATATTAGATGCATCTTTTAAACATAAGTTTATTTATTTATTTGTGTGTTTATTTATTTATTTGAGAGAAAGAGGCAGACAGAGAGAGAATGGGCACTTGAGGGCCTCCAGCCACAGCAAACAAACACCAGACACCTGCGCCACCTTGTGCATCTGGCTATATGTGGTTACTGGGGAATTGAACTTGGGTCCTTCTGCATTGTAGACAAATGCCTTAACCTCTAAGCCATCTCTCTAGCCCTAGATGCATCTTTTAAACCACAGACTTACAAGACACTTGGTGCAGGAAGATGCTGGGGAGTAAAGGAGAAAGAAGCCGGCTCCTGAAGAAATAAGACTAAAAACTCATATTGTGCAATAGAAATGCTTTGTTCAAGACCCGAGGAGATTTCAACTGAAAACCCAGAATAACAGAGACTAAAAATAGCTTTCAAAGTTAACAGACCACTGGGCAAAATAAATACGTAGGCTATCAATTACAGCAGCCAGGGAATGAATTACGGGTAAACTAAATGAAAGTTGCCCTGAATGAGAGGCTCTCCAGGTAATTAAAATGAAATAAAGCCTGCTGTTTGATCAAGAGTGGCCTTTTATTACTCTTAAAAAGTTAGAGCGGAATTTAAATCCATGGCTTGAGATTTAATTTCTAGCATGACCTTTGTTAGAGGTTGGATCTGAAATAGTATCATAAATGCAGAGAAGGCCCCTGAGATGGAGCCAATGTTTAATTATTAAAGTAAGTGTGTGTGTGTGTGTGTGTGTGTGTGTGTGTGTGTGTGTGTGCATTGTGTGTGAGCGCATGCGTGGTGTGAACTATTGAGAAGGAAATAAAATGGTTTAGGAAGTACCACCACTGACTGAGGGTGTATAAGAGTCCCTGGCAAACCACATTCCTTGGAGAGTCTTGACTTCCATCTTATTTCCCCAGGGTTATCATTTCTGGCTCATTTAGAGAGAGAGAGAGTAAAAGCAACTGCTAATTCATTCTTAGCCTTTAAGAAAATTTCAAGTGTATCTTTAGCTCCAAGTTCTGTTGCAGAGAAAGGACTGTCCTTTTCTAATTGACTAGGCAAGAAAAGCATATTTGAAGCGGCAGAAGTAACACATTTCTGCACAGCCCACACTCAGTATTCAAGTGGGAACACCAGAGAGAGGTTAATTGAAGTCAATTGGTTATGAACGATTCAAAGATGTAAACCTTAGCTCTTCACCTACACCGTGAGTCAGTAGCCTGTGTCCAATGTTTGAAATAAGAGTTCTGGGGAAAAAAATATCACCTGAAGTTCCAATCCTCAGGTTTAGGTTAATTTTAGAGAGAAGAAACATGTTAGAAGCTATGAAATTTGATTTTTTTCCCCCCAGACTTAATCTTTAAAGGAACAAAACAAAATTCCACTCTCTTACAATATGTTTTTTTTTCCTCATTTAGTACAAATCTTTATTTCCAAAAGTTTAATTTACCCAATTAATTTTTGGTCTGACCTAATTTCTTTCAAAGGTATGGTTGTCTCTTTACCTAAGTCTCTAATTGCCGAGTTAAATGAAGCATCTTTGCAATGAATGCTGTTGTAGTCAGCCACTCGTTGCTGGGATGAATCTCCAAACCAGGCACGATTTGGGGAGGAAAATTTATTGAACAGATCTAGGGGAAGTTAAGGAAAAAGGCTGGCCCCTTTTCCCAGATCCAAGCAGAGACAGAGACAGAAGCCCAGCACCCGCACCAAGCAAGCACACTGTGATTCCCAAAATGCAGATCTCTTCTTTTGCACATCTATCCTTAGTATTTTCCATCCAAATTAAAAAGGGTCAGTCCCCAGGAGGCTGGGCCAAAGTGGCACTTCCTCCAGCCACAAGCCTGGAGACAATAATTTTAATAAATCCTTAATTCTTTTGGGGGACATTATTCAAACTACCACAAATGCCATTTGAAGGATGGATGGGGTTTTCTTCCTTCCTAATATGTTATCTCAGCATTTCAATGTGTAGGCCTTCATTGGCAGACTATTAAAATATGAGGTTGACATACCTGGGCTGCAGCCCCCCAGAAATCCAGCTGGAGCTGAGCTGTGGAGGAGCTGAAATCACACTGGAAAGAGCTATTCAGTCTGTTGGGGGAGAAAAGCCATGGAAGGTCTTAACCAGGAATGGACCCTGCAGGTTTAAGGGCCGCCTGTCCAGGCCAAATATACCAACTCATGCCATGGTGGCATTTCTGTTATGGGGACAACCAACTGCTCTCTGACTGGATTTGAGGCCTGCTCTACTGGAAGGCATTAATGTCTGGTATTGAAAAGCTAATCAAAGCCTCTGGCTAGGGAGCTCAGAAGCCATAAAGGCAGACTACTATGGATGTCTGGATAAATGAATATATTACACCCTCCAAACGGCCTTCTAAATACTTATGTTTATGCCAGTATATTAATGCTTTTGGTTAGAGACTCTTCTATTTTCAGAAGGCAGTGACCACTAGGGAGACCAAAAACTCACCCAAGGGCTGAGAAGAAGGGGTAGTGAAATATTTAGCACTAAGACATCTGTATCATACTCTCCAAGGCTCAGGGACCATTGCAGAAGAGGCGGCAGAAAGAACGTGAGAGCCAAAGAAGGGAGGAGTGCTTTGCAATAGTGTCTTCCAGATACCAAGTGGCCGTGGTATTCAGGACCTCAGAGTGGCTGCGTAAAAAGAGGGGAAAAGGATGACATCAACCAGAAGAGAGACTATTCGTCAAAGGGATTCCCTAGAGGTAAAGGAAGAGTGTGGGAGAAGATTGTGACCATGGTACATAGTCCATAGATAATGCAAAAATAAAAATTAAAGACAATATGAGTTTGTCCACACAATAAGGGCATCTCCATAGCTCCACTTTAAAAAAATCATCCGAGGTGATACGAGGAGGAATCATTTTGGGATGAGTGATATTTCTATCAGAAAAAGAAGCATTTTTAAAGTTTTTCTGAACAAGTTGAATGCACAACCTTATGATCCAGCAACATTCCACGCCTGGAATCATTTGACTACGCAAGGACTTAGGTATAAAGTTCATAGCTGGTGTGTTGGTGTTGCGGTCAACATTCTAGTTGCTGCGCAGAAAGAACCCAAGCAAAAGCGGCTTGTGGAGGAATGGGTTTATTTGGCTGACAGACTCGAGGGGAGACTCCATCCTGGCAGGGAAAATGATGGCATGAGCAGAGGGTGGACATCACCTCCGCCACAGCACTGAATGGAGGAATGGGTTTATTTGGCTTATGGACTCGAGGGGAGACTCCATCCTGGCAGGAAAGCGATGGCATGAGCAGAGGGTGGACATCACCTCAACCACAGCACTGTTTGTGGAGGAATGGGTTTATTTGGCTTATGGACTCAAGGGGAGACTCCATCCTGGCAGGGAAACGATGGCATGAGCAGAGTGAGCAGAGGGTGGGCATCACCTCGGCCACAGCACTTCAAACAGCGGCAGGAAGGTGTGCCAAACTCTGGCAAGGGGAAGCTGGCTTATGACCCCCATAAGCCCACCCCTGACAACACAGCTTCATTGAGGTTGTAAAACCCAAACTGCCATCAGCTGAGGATCCATCTATCAGAACACATTCGTTTGTTTGTGGGGACACCAGGATCAAACCATGACAGTTGGTAATGGTCTCAGACTAGAAACGACTTCGGAACCCATGACAAGGTATTAGGAAACGGACACCTATGTGCAGCAGGGTGACCTCCAAGGTGGCAAGCTCTCAAAATAGCTCTGATGAGTGAAAGGAGTCTCTGCATTCTCGCAGGCACAAATCCCACCATGTCGGAGCACACGTCTCTACGATTCGAGGACATGAAGCTAATGCTTGGCATCCATTGGCAGATGAATACTCGTTTGTAGCCACACGAGGACCAGGTCTGGGAAGTGCGAGTGAGGGTTGGTGTGCTCCTTGATGCCCGTGGCCCTTGATGACCACGGTGATGGCTTTATGAGTCTGACATATGTCGCAAAAGCATCACCGTGTACACAGTAAATATCTGCATTTTGTTGTATATGAATTATCTAGCTACACATTACTGCTGCTTTTTAAAAGAAATAACCTCCTTGGGTGAAAACACCTATAAGTGTCTGAAGCAAAGATTTGCTTTTTTTTTTTTTTTTTTTTTGAGGTAGGGTCTCGCTCTAGTCCAGGCTGACCTGGAATTCACTGTAGTCTCAGGCTGGCCTTGAACTCACTGTGATCCTCCTACCTCTGCCTCCCGACTGCTGGTCATTTTATTTTTAACTATTTATTTATTTATTATTATTATTGTTTTTTGAGGTAGGGTCTCACTCTAGCCCAGGCTGACCTGGAATTCACTCTGTAGTCTCAGGCTGGCCTTGAACTCACTGCGATCCTCCTACCTCTGCCTCCCAAGTGCTGGGATTAAAGGCGTGCGCCACCACGCCCGGCCAAAGATTTGCTTTTAACGGACCGTAACACCTGTCTTTTAATAAACCTTTCCATAATTATAGATTCACAGCAAACCAAAGAAACTGTCCAATTCAGAAATTTGATTTTCTGACAGTTCTGCCTCTACAGCACAGATGCACTATTTAAAAAGGAAACACAGCAGAGGTGGAAACAGGTCAGGAATTTAAGGCATGCTGATTATAAAATCTCATTTTGACATTTAGCTCAGATAAATATTTTTCCTTCTGCATCTGTACACAAATGAAAGTTGACAGAACATTCGTGTGCATATTCAGGACTGCTTACTGGACTCAGGCTTGAATCTGTGGTGGAAGGAGACCAGCATTGAGTGAGATCACCCAGGGCCAGCCATGGAAGCGGCGGCTTGAGAAGCTCACATCTATGTCTGGCTCGGTGTTTTCTTGTAGACACCAGAGGCTGAAAATCAGCCAAAATGAACCGAAGCTGGCATCCAGAAAGCTAGAGGGAAATCCGTCCCCTGGTTCCTTACGTCCTCACTTTCACTGGATCTGATGCAGGTGCTTCCTGAGCGTGACAGCCAGATGGTCTCATGTGACATAGTGTGTTTTTTAAAAATACCTTTCCGGGCTGGAGAGATGGCTCGGCGGTTAAGGCACTTGCTTCCAGTGCCTAAGGCCCTGGGTTCAATTCCCCAGGACCCACATAAGCCAGACCCATAAGGTGGTGGCCCTGGTGCTCTCTCTCTCTCTCTCTCTCTCTCTCTGCTTGAAAATGAATAAATAAAATATTTAAAAAAATACCTTTCCATTTGAGTTTTACCCAATGTCAGGACAGTTACTTCCTTTCAAAATTCTTGCTTTTATTTTATAGTCTTAGGTTTCATAAAAACCACCATCTTTACCATAGTTAGTTCTTAATTTTGTGTAATCAAACTTAGGTCATCTGTTAATGGTTTCAGGCCCATTTTTGCTTCTTCCTTTTACTGACATCATCTGCTTCTGTGATGGTCCCCAGCTCCCCCGAGGCTTTATTTCTTCCTTAATGTCAACTCTGTCTGTCGTCTATTTCTCTGATGATTAATGGCCTTGTGTTGTGTTCCTTCCCTTCCTCCTGGTGAAATGTCATACAACATGTCGACTTCTTGTTAGCAGCTTAATAAAAAATATTTAGTTAGGGGATGTGAAGAAGATTAATTAAGATGAGATTAATGTTGTTCAGCAGACAGTTATCTGAAGCTTACCTTTTCATTGAAGAGGCAGGTTTTTCACTAAGTGACCATCACTTCTTTGTAGGAATCACCAGGCTTATATACTGTCTTCTGTAACTTCCTGCCCTGCACCCAGAGACAAAGACACCATCATCATAGTTGTAAGAATCGGGAGTGTTTTAGGTCCAGTGGAGGGAAGTGAAATCACACAAAGTGGTCAAGGGTTAATGTTTTTATTCATTAGTTTACTCCCAAATGCCTGCTATATCCAGTGAAAATGAGGCATATTTTATGTTCCTGAGGAGTTTGGATAAGCACTCTGGTGTCGGCATTCATCTTTCCTCAGCTAGCCTTCTGGCTGTGGCAGGGTTCCCTGTATCCTGTAGGAAGGATCCGATCCCGACAGCATAAGTGCTGGACCGTGAGATCTTACCTGGGTGTCTCAGACTGTGGCAGGACCCCAGCAGTTCAAGTTCATCTTGGGGGACACGAAACAGACTTTGATTTGTAGGATAATAAAAACCTGCTAAGAAAAATGTAACTTACACAACTGGCTTCTTCCAGTGCTAAAGAAGTTTATTCTGGGCTGGAGAGATGGCTCAGAGGTTAAGGCACTTGCCTCCAGTGCCTCAGGCCCTGGGTTCAATTCCCCAGGACCCACATAAGCCAGACCCAGAAGGTGGTGGCCCTGGTTCTCTCTCTCTCTCTCTCTCTCTGCTTGAAAATAAATAAATAAAATATTTTAAAAAAGAAGTTTATTCTGGGTGAAAGCATCTTCAAAATTCTCCCATCAGCAAAAATTAACGAGTTAAGCTACTTGTTCACTTAAGTTGTGGCCAAAGGAGCCGCATAAGAGAGAGAAAGAGCTTCCCTGTGCGCTGCAGAATCGGACCTTCACGAATCGCCTCTGACTGGTCAGACTCACTATCATGGTTGCACTGTGATAGTTTGACTCATTAGTGTTGTATTTGCTGGGACAGAACGCCTGACAGAGAGCAGCTGGAGGGAAGAAAGAGTTTATTTTGGTTTCCAGTCTCAAGGGGAGGCTCCATCACAGAACGGGAAGCATGGCGTGAGCAGAGGCTGGACATCACTTCTTTTTTTTTCCTTTTAAAAATGTTTTTATTGCCATCTGGGGGTTGGTTACCATTCCAGACCTCGCTGGGACTCTCGATGAAGATCAATGGTATTCTGCGATTTCTTCAGCAACAGGATTTCGTCTCAGACCTGGGGAGGGTGTTCAAGAGCCTTGACAGAATTCTGTCCTGTTTTTGGAACCTCATGGATCACTTTGGTCAACAGCTCAGTGAGGGAAGGGACCGG
>PVHP010046757.1:0-13168 GCA_004024765.1 Zapus hudsonius | reverse complement strand
TCTCAGGAATGCCTAGCAATCCCCTGAGCTCCCAGCATTGAACCCACTCACCCATCAGAGCCTGGCCTGGAAGGGGTGCTGTCGGACGAGAGGGAAGACACAGAAGCCACGGACAGGGGCCGGGATGATGATGGCATCGTGAAGGAACGCACCATGGAGCGGGGACGGCTGCCTCTTCTGTCATCCAGGCCTGAGGGCTGAGAGAGAGAGAGAGAGAGAGAGAGAGAGAGAGAGAGAGGTGACTGAGTGTCTAGAGCCCTGTGATGATGCAGCCTCAGTAGCAGGATCTAGACCACGTGGGTCCACACGGTCATGATCAATTTCATCTCTGGTTCTTAAGGGAGGACCACAGTGATGACTCAGCATCTGTAACACCTGACTCATCCCAGTAAGCACCAGAAAGAACCTGCTTGGCCTTTTAGATTTAACTGAATTTTTCTTCTCAAGACCCTCACACATCCTTTTACTGACCAGGAAGTTTAGTAACATAGAGAATGTGAGCAGATCTGTAGATGACCTTCACATGCTACATGTTCACAATACACTGCAATGGCTGAAATCATCTCACTCCAGAGAACACCTCACATCACTCCATTAAAGGTGGATCTGAGGGACTGTGAAGTAGGTCAAAAACCTTGGCTAGCCAGAGCTGAAGGAGCTCTCGCCATGGCCAAGTAGCAGACCCATGACACACTGGGAGAAAGTGGTTTCCAGGTGGAGTTCTCCATTCTTTCTCTGACAGCTCTCTGCACGTTACCAAAACAAGTGTCGCTGAAATCCAGTGCCTATCTACATCTAATTAGCCAGGATGTGTGGGTATACCTGCACCCTGAGCCAGATGTTGGCACATCTGGACCACAGCTGCTGCACAAGCACCATGCTCAAACCCGAGGATGTGGAAACTGCATGTCTACAGGTCAGAATCCTTCTGCTGCCTCAGCCTCCCTAACCTACCATCATGCTGCCATCAAACCTAGCCAGTCCCCGACAGGATAGCTGCTCCCAGCCCTTGGAGATTAGAAGTTATTAACTGTATATTATTTATGCCTCTCCCATGCATGAATGGTGGGGACACTCAGTATACACATAATCCCACATGAAATTCCACCTGGTTAGGAAATGATCTCCATAACGGTGAAAAGCTCAAAACTGCGAAGGGTGGGAGCTGGCAACTTTTTTCTGTGAAGGACAAAGTGTTAAGTCTTTAAGGCTTTCAGGCCTCTGTTGAAACTACCTCATGGTGCCCCAGTGGCACAAATACATCCAGGAAGCACGAGAAAGCAGAGTGACTGTTTTCCAATAAACTGCCCCGTGCGCAGGCCACTAGCTCAGAGCAATCAGCAGCTGGGTGGTGCCAGCACAGAGGGTCTTGGACTGGGCACCAGTGGACACCTCTGTGGAGATGTTCACTGTCATTGGTGGACCTCAGTGAGAAGCTGGAGGGGAAGGGATGGCTTGTAGAGTCTCCCACATGTGGGCACGTTTCCAGGGCAACATCTGGATACTCTGTCTACGCCTGCCTGCAGCGTATCAGCCAGTGCTCCAGTGCTTCCTTCTGAAGGGCCTGTCTGCCTCTGGATGGCCAGGTATCCTTGCTATGCCCAGGGACCCCAAAGCAGAGTCCTCCTCTAGGTCTACTCTGATCACCTCATCACCACTTCGGTACCATCCATCCCACACTCTTGGCCCATTGGCATCTGCTCACATCCCTGAGGATGAGGGACTTGGACCTTGGCCACATTTTGAAAGAGATCACATGGCAGCTTTGGCCTTCCAAAGCCCACATGGTCCTTGGCCATTGCTTTAACAGCCTCAGAGGCAGGAGCTCAGCTGGGGAAGGTGAATGTGTTTCTGAAGGTTCACCTCTCCAGGAGGAGCTGCCTTCCCACCTCCCCTGGAACTGGCTCCATATTGACTCCCAATACCATCCATTTTGAATATGGGTGGGGGAAAGGGAAGACAGTCAGTAACTGCAGTCTTCTCTGATTTCTGTGGCTTGGGGGACGCTGCCTGGAGCTCCACCACCACCAGGGCAGGTAGCAGAGAATTAAGGAAAAAGTCAAGTCTACAGCTGGGAAGAAACTTAACCAGCTCAGAAGCAAATGGAGCCTGGAGCTGTGAGCCCATTCCCATAGCATCCGGCTCCTAGGTACTGGCTGAGCAGGTGCACAGAGGCAGTCAGGGCACAGGGAGTTGAGATGCCAGGTGAGGCCACCCTCAGCTCTCAAGAGGGCAAGAAAGCAGAACAAGTCTCCTGCTGTTAACCAGCAAGGGCTGGCAAGGTCCCTTGGAAGGCAACCTTGGGTCTTGCCCATGTGTGCATTCACTAGATGTGTAAAGAAAGGAGGGGGCATCACAGGGCATCTGCATAAGGTAGCTGTGGCCTCCACTTGGTCATTTGATCCACAGTTCCTTCTGGCCTGAACAGAGCCTCTAGGATCTGAGAAGAAGAACTTTCATTTATGTCATCTGACACACTCGGGCTCTCTCCTAATGCTGACAGGAAGCTCAGGGCGCTAGTGTCAGTGGTGTGCTCCTGTGTAAAGCAAGGAACCACTCTGAGCGTCTGCTTCTCCCTGGACATGTAGGGAACCATCTCCCTCCCCTCCATGGACCAGCATGAGAATTAACGAATGGATGCAGGTAAGGCCCTGAGGGCTTGGCTCATGTCAATGGCAGCTGCCCTTGCTCTTGCTGGCATTGCGTTCATGGCTTGATAAAAACTCATTGCTGCTCTCTCAGCCAGAGTGACTCCCTGGACCTACCTGCTACTGCCAAGTTTTCATCCTGTCTCATGGCCAAAGTGTCATGTCTAACCTTGACCATAGGTGCTGAATACCCACAGAGCCATGGATGGTCTGGGTGTATTAGCTTAATTTAATCCAGGTGCCTAGTTCTTTATGTGGAAGGGGGAGAAGCAGGTATATTTTATAGTTCTCTCAAACACCAGCTGTGGACTGCAGAGCCAGCAGTTGAATGCACTCTAGGTGTGTGTGTGGGAGGAGGCAGAGTCTGGGGCCAGGAGCAGAAGCTCTTTTGTGAGGCCCCACCCTTGCCCTGCCCTGGAGATGCCACCAGGCCAGGTGGAAGACACCTGCAGGGGTGGTGCCCTGGTGACCCAGGCAGGAAAACAGGCATGCCAGACTGTGGGAAGGAGGGAGCACACAAGCAATTTGCAAGGGGCAGCTAGAGAGATGGTCTTGAAGGTCAGTCAGCATTTGGTTTGCTGGGTTCAGAGGAGGAGATGGGCAGAACAGAGATGGCAGGACCAGACAAAGTTCCCTGGCCCTCACCAGACTTCAAGGAAGAGGTAGACAAGGGAGGGATAAGAAACAGGAAAGGTTTTCTTGAGCATGGGGGCCAAACTGATGCCCCTGTGTGCAGGAACCCAGCTTGTGGGCTCTTCCCTGAGGTCCCGACAGCAGGGACAGAGGGGACTGCAGGGGCTCCTGAGCTGGAAGAGAGCCTGTGCATTGTGAAACCAGAGGCTGGCTATCCACATCTGCTTTCTGGGGCTTAGGCAGGCTCAGAAAAACTGACAAAATGGTTTATGTCCTTTCTGTGGGCTTTTTATTTTTAAATCCATTCTTTTGGAAAGAGGATGATACGATATTGCTTTTCAAAGTATTCTGAGATCTTGCAAGTTTTCAAAGTAGGTGAGACAGGAAAGATACCTCCAAGACTGTGTTATTACCACATTTCTCAGAGAACGACAGGCCTGAACCTTTACTTGCTCACCACGGCTCACTGCAGAGCCTCGCTCTGGGCCCATCATGGAAGGGCACCAGGAAGGACAAGGAAACCAGCCTGAATTCAGTCTCTTTTTGCTACCTAAAGTCTCGCCCACTCTGGCTAGGAGGCACACGGAGAGGAGTGGGAGGTCTGGCGGGGATGATGTGGAAACTTCCCATCTCCAGTCAAGAAGACAACACCTGCTCCCATGTCGATAGACAATCATTGCCTCCCCTCCCCATACCTGAGCCCTCCAGCAAGTTTGCTCAATGATAACACAGGGTCACAGCAGCCTAGGGCTAAAAAGATGCTAGGGAATTTGACAGGTTTCTGGAATTTTAAAATAATCATCCAGTGATTGCTAAAACAGGAGGCTTTCACTTGTTAGAGGGCTGAAGTCTTCACAAGTGTTTAATTCCTAGACTCCATAGTGAAGGGCAGCCTTCAGAAGCACCCAGACACTGACTGATAAAGCTGTGGGGCTCGGGCCATCAAGTGCTACTCAAGGCTTCTGACATGCACGAGGGTCCTCCAGGGCTGTGGTAGGAAGCCATCCTGTTTCCTAGCTTGTTCACCTGTGGTGGCTCCTGCTGGGCTGTCAGTCCCAGGTTCCCACCTGCTGGGTTTGCAGACCAGATAGATTCCTGTGTCACTGTGGGCTCTGTCAGGCTCACGTCCTGCTGGCAAGGCCTAAGCACTAGCCCTGGGTATGGGCTCAGCCATGCTCAGCAGGGGCTTGTCTATAAGAATTCCAACTGCAAGGCTTTTTGCATCATTAAAAGCCCGAGCTGCCCTTTCTTCACGCTCCTGATCCCAGCCCCAGCCCAGAAACCTTCCACCAGCTCATCACAACAAAATCCAGGCTCAGCCTCATGTCATGAACATCTGTCCCTGATTGGCACCCCTGGCTCTTGGAGGCTGGGTGCTTTTCTAATTGCTGCTCTTGGTTCTCTTCTGCCCAGGGCATGCCTGTGTCTGCACATGCCTCTGGACCTGCCACTTGAATCCTGCCTCCCTGGGTCATTTCTACTTCTTTCAACAAACGAGCCTTGCAAACCTCAGCCATCCATCCCATCCTCTCTCCCCACTGACCGTGGTTCTTAGGCCTTGACCCTGAGCTGGGCACATAACCATATCTGCTTTGGATATCACAAGTGCTGTTGCCTCAAGGGTTGTTCATCTCTGTGTGTCCCTGCCTGTAGGAATGAGTTCTGACAACCAGCTGAGTCCAATGGGCCTCTGTGAACCTTCACCACGGCTCCTCAACACCAGCGCATTCAGGAGAGATGGAGGAAGTATTTGCCCGGCAAGCCAGAAAACCACAAATATTCATTCACAGATATTTCTAATGACTGAAATAAGGTTGACAAAGATGCTGAAGAGGGGGCTGAGGTCCCTAAAATCGACTTCCTGAGCAGGCCTCACATGTACACCTTAGCCCACGGCTCCATGAGCCTGGCCAGGGGACGCTCCTTCTGCAACCCGCTCACTCACCATGGTTCTGACGCCATATTGCTTCTCCACCTTCTCCTTGAGCTGCTTGAAGCAGGCTTCCATCCGCTCATGGAAGGGCCTCAGGGCCTCTGTGACTTTGTCTCCATGGATCCTGATCCCTTCAGCCAAAAATGGAATCTGAAAAAGAGAGGATGATGCTCCTAACTTCTCAGCTAATGAGAGAGAAAGAGAGAGAGACAGAGAGAGAACCAGAGGGAATACAGCACCCGACAAGATGCACCTGCTATGGTTTCCAGATCAAAGCAGGCTGTTAGACTCAGCAGTCAGAGCCCCTTCAAGACAGCAAGTGCCCCGTAAAAATCATGTGTGTGTGGACCATGGGCACTCGGTTGTTGGGCTCCTGTTGGCCATTTGGTCCCAGAACAGGGACTTAACTATGACCTGTCAGTGGAGTTTGGGTCACACCACAGTACACACATTCCTTGGCCGAGAATATGGCCTTTACAGGCCATGAGAGTCTACTCAAAAATATAAGAATCTAATTATATGTGATCTATAGTCCTGGAGGATATTCTGATTTGGAAAGAAAAACTAAATTTATTCTTCCTCCAAACTAAAAATAATCACTGTCATGAGATATCCATGCCAGTACCTCATCCCAGGGTGGAAGTGACGCGGACCTTTAAAATCGTCACAGGAGACATTTTCGTTGTCTCTTGTGGCAAAGAGTGGCCATGGTTGGGGGTGGGTATAGGAACAGGTTCCATTCTGTCCCTGGTCTCTATGTCCCCACAATGCCTGGGCTGGGAGGAAGTTGACGTTCCTCAGTGCAATCAAGTTAAGCTCCCTCTTAATAATTTTTAATTAAATAAAATACTGATTAAAAACAGATTTTCCTAATAGGACAGAATACCAAGTTGAAGGAGCAGAATTATTAGTAAGAGCGATAATAAGTACACAATTGAATTTCATGTGAACAAATTCAAGAAATCTTATCAAGATGAGATGTATCTGGTTGCCATTTATAGCACACAGCTGCTGCTTCTCCGAGCACTCCAAGATGGGAGGGGAGGTGGCGAGCACCCTGTGTTCCCAGCACCCCAGCCTCCAAAGAACCTCTGGCATCGAAGTTTGTTTTGCTGGCAGTTGGGCCTAAACCCAAGGCACACATCACTTTTCCATTTCTGGCCAGTTATCACAAAAATGTCTGTGTGCAGGTGAGATTTCAAAATAGCCAGGGTATCTTAATATTCCATGCGAATTTCACACGCAGGTGGCACCTTCCCTGGGGCTCGTCACCATGTGCACAGGACTAGCCTCAGAAATGCTCACTTTAGTCCTTTTGCCTCCCAAGTTCTGCCTGCGGGGATGACAGAGGTCCATGGGGAAGGTGGTGTCTCCCGGGTGGAGGCAAGTGTGAGTGGGAACACAGACCCAAGGCCACTCTGGGTGGGAACAGCAGGTTTTGATTTAGAATGGCCTTTGCGTCTCGTCTTTGTGTTGGTGGTGGTTGAAGTGATAAAATCAATTACTCAGATTCCTAACATCCAAGAAGTGGTGTGCTGGACGAGACTCAAGACCATTTGTGCACGGGCACTGTGGGAAGTCCGATTTGGCAGGTGAAATTCAAGACTGAAGAATTCAAGCCAGGCACGGTGGTACACATCTTTATTCCTAGCACTTGGAAGGCAGTGGTAGGAGGATCCCCATGGATCCCTATGAGTTCAAGGCCACCCTGAAACTACATAGTGAATTCCAGGTCAGCCTGGGCTAGAGCGACACCTTACCTCAAAGAACAAAACAAAACAAAAATAAATAAACAGAAGCAAAAAAGAAAAATAAATAAAAGAATTTTTTTTTAAACCTAGGGCACACATTAGTTGTCCATTTCTGGCCAGCTGTCACTCTCTGTAGCCCCTGACATTGAGAAGATAACACCTTCGTTTGTTAGATAAGATGGTCTATGGAGCACTTACTGTGTCTGGTGCTTAGCATCCAAGCATACCTGGGGCCTGTCATGGCCTTTGGAGACCCTTTGGTCTAGCGGATTCAGAAATTCTAGGTAGCTCCTGAGTCCTATTCAGAATGACTGTGACCCCAGACTCCAGGGAGAGAGGTCTTTCCCACTAACACCTCAGTTATTCTAAGTGAATCCATAGCCTGTTCTCAAAGGATACCCTTCTCAGCAATGGTGCTCATCAACAGCATGCTCTTGTGTGTGCCCTGTGCAGATTCAAGCCCTGCCAGCAGCAAGGACTCTCTGTCCATGTGACAGTCCTGCCCAGGGCTCCAGGAACACCACCAGCTCATGCAGTCAGCAAGTGAGCTTGGCCTTTCACCTTTGTACATTTCAAAGGAGGACTACGCACACATCCCAGCAGGTTAACCAGAGACATCTAGGCTCATCTTTAGACACTGCAGTTTCATTCAACAATGACAGGTGTGTGTCAGGAGAGAGAGAGAGAATCGGCTCACGACTGAGTGTGGACTGTAAACCTGGCAGATGCCAGACAGCTTGCACCATGCCCAGCCTCTGAGCTGCTGAGCTGTAGCCCAGCCACCAAGGACTGTGGGTGTTGGAGGCTCACTCACCGTACACCTGTGACTGTCACTGTCAGTATGCCTGGGACTCCCAGGAGGAAACCCTACTCTGCCCAGAGAGAGTTTCAGGAATAACCCAGCCCAAAGGAACTAACAACAGACAGATGAGAACAAGACATTCTGATACCCAGTGTTCTCATTTTAATGAACACATGACTCAATTACCAACATGAAGATATCAAAACATTTGCAAATGAAAGCAAAATCACAGGTAATGTTTTGAATATGTATTTTTCTCACTTTGATTTAATGAAGTAGCTAGAAAAGCCAGTCTTCCTTTCAACTTTCCCACGAACCGCTTTAAAATTCACCCTTTAATATAGTTATTAGGGGTGATGACACGGTGCTGGCATGAAGCTGCTCTCTGGGGGACAAATTATTTTCCTCTGTAGGACTTGAAACTCTTAAAATCCAATTTGCTGTAAAAAGCTTACAGGAGGAAAAAAAATCAATAAAACTTCTGCAGACCAAACTAGTTTTTGTGTTCTGGCATTTGGAGGAGTTTTGAATTTTGTACCCCTGAGTTCCTATGGTATCAAAACTGGAATCAATCAAGGTTTAATGTCTGTCCCGCCTTTTTCAGTGACAAGAAGGCTGCCATCACCATGAAGCTTATGCCCTATGAAAGGACACCATTGTGACCAACAATGTCCCTTCCTGTCAGGTCACAGGGGTCCTATCACAAAGCAATTCTCGGGCAAGCAGATTTCTAGTGTATGCAGATTTATGTCAGAACTAATGACTTCATTTTTAATGTAATTTTACTAAAATATATATAAAGCTGCACACCCAAGAAATTGCTATCTTAAAAGAGAAAACGAAAATAATACTAAGGACTGGGGAAGGTTCAGGAAGGCTGGAATCATATGTAGAAGTATGCAATAGCACGTCACTGGAGAAGTGGTTAGCCATGACTCAAAGACTCAAACAGAAGGCATAGGACACAAAAACTCCAGTTTTCAGTAGATTCCTGAGTACTGCAAACAGGGAGTGGTAGAGGTATTTATGTGTTCATCATTCCGTCAAACCAGTCACGAGGCAGAAACCCCGATGTTCACAAATATACGAGTGGATCACTAAAATGAGGTATGTCCGTCTAATGGACTATTACACCTCCTTTAAAGAAGCTAGTCTAACAGAGGCTACAATATGGATGAACCTGAAAGTCATTATGCGGAGGGAAATAAAGCAGGCAAAAAGAATGGCACATGATTTTACTTATGAGAGGTTCTTATAGTTGTCGAATTTATAAATAGAGAGAAGGGGACAGAGAGGTGTACGAGAGATAGAAAGTTTACATGAAGAACTTCTGTAATGGATGGTGGTAGTGGTTGTCCACCATGAAGGTGCCTACTGCCACTAAATTCTGCACGTTAACAATCTTTAAAATAGTAGATCTTCTCTTATGTATATTTCACCACAATCACATATATGGAATATATATTAAGGACGTGTATAAATAATTCATTATAAAAATACAGTCATATATCTAAGTGCAAGTTCAGGACTTCCAGCTTGGCTTCAAACCATATACTAGACCACCACCCTAAGTGGTCCCATGGCTCAATGTGTCAGTGACAGAAGCCCCAAGGACGAGGCTCTATTGGGAGTCAGGAAGGATGTCAGGAAGGGAAGCAGCCCTGTGCTGAGCTTGATGGGTATGGGCAAACTGAATGTGAGGCCTGTTCCCATCATGGGATACCAGCTCGCCACCTCTGGCACCCTGGCTCATGAGGTATAGAGTGGGGGAAGGTCATGCAGACAACACTTCCTTATCTTCTGTGTAAGGAAACAACATTTCTCAAGTAGGACAGCAAGCGTAGGCGGAGATCCCTTGAGAACAGGAATGGACGCTCCCACACACTGAGCCCAGGGAAGCACAGACACACCAGCTGAACACAAGGTGCTCCTCCACCCGAGCTGCTCTACTGATGGTGCCTTCTGAGAGGAGCTTGAGAGCCCCAGAAGCAAGATGGTGTATAGATCAGCACCAAGGACACTCCCAGGAGGGAAGGAGGGGGGATGCCGAAGCATTTCTCAAGATCTGCAGCAGCTGAACCCCATTCCTGGGATTGACTGGTGCTCTGAGCTCACCTTGACAGTCTTTTATCAGCTCCAGAGAGAAAGGTTTCCCAGAAGCTGGGAATACTGGGAAGGAAGGTCTTGTTCATTTTTAAGACAGAATTTTCTAGGCATTCAAGTTCATGACTCTAAAGGAGCTCATCATGGCGGCAAGCATGTTTACCTGATTAGAACCCATTATCTGGCAGGAATGTGTGAGAGGGGGCTTAGGCAGACCTGGACATTCACAGCCCCCCACCTTCCCACACTAGTCTTGCAAGGCCACCATTGGACACAGTACCTGCCAGGCTATCAGGTCCTTGAGCTTCTCGATCTGTCCGTGGGCCTCAGGGTGCTCCTGCAGGTAGCGTTCTGTGAAGAAGGCCTGTGGAGATTGGAGAGCCACTCAGTGAGTGTTCAGTCAGCAGAGAGCTGGTCCCAGGCCATGGGGAGAAAGCCATGCATAACACAGCCCCACGCCCCTGCATGAAACTCACTGAAGACCTCCCCAGATCCAAGATCAAACAACCTGGGGCACGTGGGCAGCCAGGAAGTCAGTGAGGCCATAGATGATCTGCATTGCTTGGTCCATTTGGGTGGCAGTGGGCACAGCCCTCCCAACTGTGCCCATGCCCCAGCCTCCATCTGCACCTGCTGGGAGCTGACCTACACCTGAAGGCCACAGACCAGCAAAAATTGCTACCTTTCCCTCTACTCCATCTCTGGCTCTGAGGCAGAACCTGTCTCAGGTTTTACGTGTCTAGATCCAGGACAATGAGTCTTTTCTGTAAAAAGCAGGTTGGGGCCAAATGGGCCACCGTACAATGGCTCAACTGTGTCATTTATTGTATCAGGGAAACAGGCAAGAAATGGGTGTGGCCTCACTGGAAAAAGCATTTGCAGCACTGAGTGATGGGCTTGGAAGGCAGGTCTTGGTTTAGTCCAGCCTGCATGTTTCTCAACCAGCCAGGGAGGTCAGAGGTCATCCCGCTGCACCATGCCTCCTACCGGGTCTAAACACGTGCACCTCCAGAATGAAATCTCTAGGGCCTTATTGATGCTGGGCCTCTGGGGAGTGACCTCAGGGCCACTTTCTTGAACTTTATTAGTTTAGTATATGTGGGACAATGGTGCTTCCTGGCTGTGGGAGGAGGCCTGCGTGCCCTACACCATGCTTGACTCAGGTTTGCCTCCTCTGGGGCTGTCACTGGTCCCTGCCTCTGCTGAGGTGTCTCGGGGGGTTCGGGATAGCGTCTGGACCCCAGGGACCGTGTCTAGAAGGCTCAGACCATCCTTGGGCAGGGCTATCAAGGCAATGGGTGTATCACGTGCCTTCTCATAATTGGCAAAGCCTCCCATGACAGCCGGGTCCACGATGCCATTCAGGAGCATGGAAAGGGGGTTGATGGGTAGGCCTGGGTCGTCCAGGTGCTGCTGGACCATGCTGCTGATCTTGTCATTGGTCAGCTGCATGGTCTCGATGGCGTTCTCCAGCGGGCTGATCTCTACCTGCAAGGATGAGAAGCCAGCAAGATGTCAGCCCAGCTGCCACAATGTGCAGAGGGAAGGTGGCACTTCTTGCCCTCATGAACATTTCTTCCAGCATCAACTGTGATAAACTGTGGCTCAACCAAGAGCAGCCAGGTATTTTGCTGCTATTACATGGATCCACAGGTGGAACCCTCTTGTGAAGAATCCAAAGCAAGGCTGCGGAGCTCTGGGGTACATGGCAGTATGTGTGTACACCTATTGTCAGACCAAGAAGACACAGCCATGAACATGGACAGTTTTCCAAAGGAAACCTCTCAACTATACTCTTGTTCTGGGTCAAGACTTTAAGGATTTGGAAGCTTCTGGAGAAAGCCCAGTTCCTTTGCAAAGTCTGCTGCCCTGTTTGATGAGTGAAGTCAAGGGAGAGGCCATGTGACCTCTACCACACACTCCTGTGTGAAAAGATACTTCTTGTAGTCTCCAAGACAAGATCATTGCCACATTTGCAAACCCATTGCTGCTTAGCGGGGCCCATCCGCATCAGAGGCAGGGGACTGGCACCTTTCTTATAAGGCTTCCTCTACACAGGTCCTGCCTGCTGAGCCATCATGCCACCATGGCCACCATGAGGGCCAGATCTAAAGCCCAGAGCTTGCCTCCAGCTAGGCCTCACTCTAACTGCAGACCCAGCCAGGGTAGGTCCTGGGAATCCAACAATAACCCTTAATCCTCCCAAGGAGGAATGGTGGGCCCCAGCCATGCTCAGTGTCCCCAGCTGTGTTCTGCTACAGCCTCTTGGGAATGTCTGAGTCACAGAGAGGTTGCTGGAGAGTAGAAACTAGAGGTGGACAGAGAACGGGTCACTGTGGATTGCCGAAGCCTTGTGTGACACTCCCTGCTCACTGTGGAGGAAGCGGTTACAGATGCCACCCGCCTGCTCACTTGCCCATTGGTGTGACCCAGGGGAGGGACAGCCACAGAGGGGCTGTCTCATATGAGGTGTCATCAGCCAGGCACACACTGCAGAGGGTATGTATAACCAGGAAAGCCATCTCGCCTAGTCTCACGTTGGTCCCACCATCCCAGGCACATGACATCACTGAGACTCACTCCAGGGCAGGATTCCACTCCTCCCTGCCACTGAGATCATTCCTCTCAAGAAAGAATGGTTTCCTATGCTCCCCAAACAGAGCTACATGTTGCCCCCAAGACACAGGGTCTAAAACCCAGAAACACTGTGAGAATTGAGCCATGTCATTCCCAGATGACTTGGATTCTAGCTTTTTGTCTATTACCAATGGCCAAGTCATATTCTCAAACCCAAAGTCAGGGTGGCCCAGTCCTCGTTAGAACACTCAGCATCTGTAGCCCACTGACTTCTAGAATCCTCACAACATTAGCACCTTTGGGTGTGAAGTGTCTGCTCTTTTGAGTCTTAGCTCCGCACAGACCCAGTGAGGGGGCCTCACTTTCATCACCAGATGCTTAAGTCCTAGTTGCTTTCTGTCTGCCTGGAGGCTTTGGGGCAGAGACTGGAAGTCCCATGTCTCCAGGAGGGGAAGGCAGAGCTCTGGGATCTCTGAGGAGGAGAAAGGGCAGACACATACTCTTACAAAGGGGCCCAGAGTTCAAGCTAGCATGGGCAAAGGAGAGGGGGTGGACACAGCTGGGAGGAGAGATTTCAGCCAAATCCTGTAGTCAAATAACCCATGGTTTGAGAGGAATAACTGTAAACCAAAACGTCCGTGTCACTGCTTTGGGTGGGATCCCACAGAGTGAAGACATGTGGCTGAAAACATATCTAAATCATCTCCTCCTCCTCCTCCTC
>PVHP010046756.1:0-13130 GCA_004024765.1 Zapus hudsonius | reverse complement strand
GGGGGGGGGGGGCCAGGACTGTCATGGTTTTGATCCAGGTGTCCCCCACAAACAAATGAATGTGTTCTGATTGATCGATCCTCAGCTGATGGCAGTTCAGGAATTAGAACCTCGCTAGAGCTGTGTTGTTAGAGGCGGGCTTATGGGGTTATAAGCCAGCTTCCCCTTGCCAATGTTGGCACACCTTCCTGCCACTGTTTGCAGTGCTGTGGCGGAGGTGATGTCCACCCCTCTGCTCATGCCATCGTTTTCCCTGCCAGGATGGAGTCTCCCCTTGAGTCCATAAACCAAATAAACCCATTCCTCCACAAGCTGCTTTTGTTTGGGTTCTTTCTAGGCAGCAACTAGAAAGGTGACCACAACAATCACTTACATAGTTGAGTAATAAGCTGTTGCATATCTACATACACACACACACACACACACACACATATATATATATATATATATATATATATATTCAGGTTTGTTTATCTACTCACTAAGTGTGCACCCTTGGATTGCACCTGTTGGGTGCTATTATAAGTAATCCCATCAAGAACACTTAGGTCAAGTTTTCATATAGATATATTATTTTAGATTTTGAGAGGAATTAATCACAAGTAAAATTGTAGGTTATATGGTAAAGATAGATAGACTGATAGCCTAAGAAATTACCAGTGTTTCCCAAAAGATCGATAGCTTTTACATTCCCACCAGCACCATGAGAATTCCAGTCACTCCACCTCCTTACCCACACTTGGTGTTCTCCATCTTTTCAGTTTGGGGCTGGGTGTTTAGAGGCATCTCAATATGACTTAAGTTTGTAGTCTCATAATCTAATAATACTGTGCTTCTTTTCATGTGTTTATTTTCCATTGTTCTAACTCTTCCTTAGTATACTCGAAATTTTCAGTTGGACTGTCATATTAAACGTGAATAATTCTTCATATAGTTTGGAAATATATCTTTTGCCAGATAAATATTTTGAAAAATGTTTCCTCCTAGTTTGTGATTTTTTAATTTTTTGTAAGACCTTTTTCTTATATTTATTTTATTTCATTTATTTACAATGATAGAGAGAATGGGTGCACCAGAGCCTCTTGCCACTGCAAACAAACTCCAGATGCATGCACCACTGTGTGCATCTGGCTTTACGTGAGTCCTGGGGAATCGAACCTGAGCCATTGGGCTTTGCAGGCAAATGCCCTAACCACTGAGGAATCTCTCCAGCCCTGTAATAATTTTCACTTTTTTTTTCCCAAGATACGGTCTTGCTCTAGCCCAGCTGACCTGGAATTCACTATGTCATCTCAGGGTGGCCTTGAGCTCATGGCAATTCTCCTACCTCTGTGTGTGCTGGGATTAAATGAGTGTGCTATTACGCCCGGCTTAATTCTTAAAGAGCAAAAATTTAGGGGGCTGAGGAGATGGCTTAGTTGGTAAAGTCCTGGCCACAGAAGTGTGAGGGTCTGAGTATGCAATCCCAGCACACACAAGCAAAGCCAACGGTGATCATGAGCACCTGTAATCTCACTACCAGGAAGACAGATGCAAATGCTTCCCCTACCTTTGTGCAGGCCTTTGCTTATTGAGTGTAAACCCTGCAGGAGCCTTCTGCTGTAATGTAATAAAATATACAAGGGATATTAAGGCTTTTAGATCAAATTGGGCAGACCCTCTCTACCCTGGGATTCACAAATATAAATCTTTCATTTTTCTAGTGATTCTATGTTTTCTTTTTTTTTAATTTTTAAAGAATGACAAATTCTTTTTAAATTTTATTGTGTGTGTAAGTGTGTGTATATGTGTGCATGCATACGCGTGTGTATGTGTGTGCATGTGTGTACCTGTGTCTGTGTATGTGCATGTGTGTGAGTGTGTATATGTGTGCATGCATACGTGTGTGTTATGTGTGTGCCTGAGTATCTGCATGTGTGTGCACATGTGTATGTGTGTGCATGTGTGTGTGCATGTGTGCATGCACTTGCGTGTGTTTGTGTGTATATGCGTGTATGCATGTGTGTGTGCATGTGTGTATGTGTGTATATGTGTGTGCGTGTGTGTATGTGTATGTGTGTGCATGTGTATGTGTGCAAGTGCATGTGTGTGCATGTGTGCGCATGCGCTTGCACGTGTGTATGTGTGTGCTTGTGTGTGCATATGCATGTATGTGTATGTGTGTGCATGTGTATGTATATGTGTGTGCATCTGTGTATGTGTGTATATGTGCATGTGTGTGTGCGTGTGCGCTTGCACACATGTATGTGTGTATGTGCATGTGTATGTGTGTATGTGTGTGTGCTTGCAAGTGGGCTTATGTGTGTGTATGTGTGTGTTCATGTGTGTGTGTGTGTGTGTGTGAGGCACATACATGCATGTGGTGGACCACAAGGTTATAGCTCTTTATCAGATAACCAACTCCCTCTCCACAGCAGTGGAAGAGTAAAGGCCTTTAGTATTTTATATCCAAAAATGGACTGAGCTCAGCAGGAAATGTCCTCTCCCCCGCACGTATTGACGATGTGATGCTTACACTCCTAGACTGGCCAGAGGGCACAAGGGAGCCATGTGGAGCCGGACGCCTTCTCTAAGACCAGGCACTGTTGGGCCATGCCTTCTGTTCTAAACACTAAGCTTCAGCTTTCCTGTTTTGATCCAGCCTGAGCTGCAGCCAAGTGACGAAAATTAGGTTTCTGGAGACTTCCACCTCAGAGGCCAGATATGAGGGACTATGTATGAGCCATTGGGGTTCAGGAGGGCTGTTGACCACACAGGAGGTAGGAGATGCCACTTTGACAGCTTTACTGAGTATCATCAGAAGGCTGAGAACAGCTGCCCTGTTTCCTCCAAGCCTGGCTTCCCTGCTAGTGATGTCTTAGGACTTTGCACATGTTCCTGACACCAGCAGATCATCCTCATAGACTAAGATTATGGTCCCAAGCACTCACTTTTAGATCAAATGCTTGAAGACCCTCTCAGTGATTTGTTCTATTCCTAGACATTCTCTGGGAGGAGGTAGGGAGGAAGCACCCTCCACTGCAGGGAGCACAGCAGAGGCCCTGGGCCATAGCTGCCCCAAGACTGCTGAACCCCTGGACTTGCTCAGCTCTCTGCACTGTCAGTGGAAGGAGGCCAGAGGGCCTCTGTGAAGGGGGAGAAGCCAGCATCTCCATCCAGGCCCTGGCTGCAGCAAGGAGTTATTCCTGTCCTCTCCCTCGCTCCCTTCCGCCATTTCCTTTCCCCACCCCTCCAACAATAGTTCCCTCTTGATTTCTGTTCCAAGAGAGAACGGTGAGTCCCCAGCAGAAAGGAAACTCCAGGGATTCTTTCCGCAGACGTTTCTAGCTGGGAGAAGTGAGGCACATGTCCTGGAATCTCCTAGAGAAAGAAGAAGGGCTCAAAGCAGAATTTCTTTCCCCCATTCTGAAATATTCTAGGCAATAATTTCTCTCTCTCTCTCTCTCTCTCTCTCTCTCTCTCTCTCTCTCTCTCTCTCTCCCTCTCTTTCTCTCAATTTTAGATTTTTTTTTCAGTGCTAGGATTTAAACTAAGTAGTATTGTTTAAATGTTTTCAAACTGCTAAAAAGCTAAACTCCATTTGAGTATAATGTGCTCTGAATATTCCCCATTGAATAAAAGAAGAAATCCCAGAGGTTTCCTTACCCTGCTCAGAGGTTTGATTCCCTATGATTCCCAGCCCAGATTTCTAGATTCCTTCTATTTTCTGGGACCAGGGACCATCCCTGAGGCTTTTGGTTGGCACTCTGAGCGCCCTTGAGAAGCAGTGACCTAAGACCTTTCCTCACTCATGTTAGCAGGATCCTACAGATGAAGTTCACCTGTTGGGTGAAACCGCAAGAAGCATGAAGAATAATGCTGTGAACTGAAGAGAGTGGGCACTGGACCAGGAATGCTACTCTTAATGGAGAATTCCATTGTCTTGAACAAGGTCAAGGTTAACAAATGGCTTTGCAACTCCTTGGAACAGACGCCTACATTCCAAGATCGATCCGTGTACAGCAAATGAAAACCCTCAAAGCAGAGCTGTTCAAATCCAAATACGCAACAGAAGCTTGTGCACATCTTCTGAAAAGGGCAATTCTGATGCAGGAAAGGCAGGGTCAGAGTGATGCTATGCCCAGTCCTTGGCCTACCTCTGCTGGGGACTACCTGCCTGAGAGGGGACTTAATTTTTAAAATGTGTTAGCTACGCATGACCTTTCCCCCTTAATGAGAAGCCTGAAAATGAGCGACATCAAGTTTGAGAAGCAAATCACTTGCTTTCTCTACTTTTCTTCAACTTGAGGATGGAAAGAATGAGTAAGGCACTTGCTTCATAGGGTGAGAGGCTGAAATGAAAGTGTAGATGAAGCTCTTAGGAGACCCCAAAGCTGGTAACAGCCCCCCAAATGTGTTATTGTTATGTCGTTCTCCAACTTGTTCTCTGTGGCTGCATAGAATGAGGTCGACCTGGACCTATAATGTATCAAAGGAACACAGGAAGGGGACAGACTGCCTTTGTGTGGTCCTGGTCATCAGCATGACAAGAGACAGTCTTCCTCAATTCAGATAGAACTGCTGCAGTTTCAATTAAGATAACAGAATCCTTGGACCCCAGAGTTGATAAACGTAATAAACATCATCTGAAATCTTAACTTGTTTAAGCATTTATATCACTTTGAATCTGCCAAATAAATGTAAAACTGCCACAAGCCACTATTTTTGGCAATCTTTACGACTTTTAATGAAAAGTGTATTGCACTGAACAAGGAAATCACATTTCTTTCCCCGAACTCACCCCTTGATGACGTGTGCATTCACCCTATGTGGTACCCCTTTAATTCAGATACAGAGCCTTGCCTACAACAAACCCGAGAGTGCTACCTGCTCTGAAGGCTCAGTCCTGGCTCGCAAATCTTACAGTCATTGTCTCTCTTAACCAAAGACAATTTGCTAACGCCATCATCTGCCTAGAAAACCCATGGAATATAAATTCCAGCCAACAGTATTTCAGTGTCTCTATTTGATAAGTGCTCACCTCCATGAACAAGTAGGTGAGGACCTACTTGCCAAGAGGACCCTTTAACACAGGGAGCAGCACCGTGTGTAACAATAGAACAAGCTCATCTAATTACAGTCAAGATGGGTGCGGAATTGTTAAGTTGACAATGTGGCATTATCTAAACCCCTAAAATAGTTGATCAGCTTTTTTTTAACCAGTTAACTACTTCATTTGACATTAAATAAAGATAACATATTTCATTTGACAGTCATTTATTTCCTAATTCATCTCCTCACCAAATATTTATTGCACACCTATTGTACGCCATGTGCTATTCAAGGCCCTGGATATACACAATAGACAGAACCAAGTCCTGTTCCTGTGGTTTTTACTTTCTGGTGATTACGCACTACATTATACTATATAACACTATACTAGAATACTATATTATACTATATATATATATATATATATATATCATACTATGTATTCTACAATGCTATACTACACTATACACACACGACACATATGTATGATGCATACACCTGTTGAGAACATGTTCTTTAACCTAAATACCATCATTTCAGGTACATGGATTTGGTAGTAGAAGTCCCAGAGAACAGCCGTCATTCAGCTGGCTATCTCTGAGAGAGGGAAGCAGATGCTTAAGGTCTCTGTTCCTGTCAGATGGAGACTCTGTTCCTCTGAATGCACACACATATAGAAAAATATCAACTGGCTCAGGTAGAAACTAGATGAGCAAAATCAGAACAAGTTCTCCTACAAGTGACACATTTTTCTTCTAATTAAAGCAGATTCAACACGATTGTGAATGCGAATGCTGAGTTTTCAAACACCATTATTAATCCCTTTGCCTTTCCATATCATTATTAACTTAGGAATGAGAATCTCACTTTAAAACAGGCTCAGCATATTTCAGATTATGAAATTATAAAATCTTTAAAAAATACCCATCTATGAAAATGTCATAATGAAACCCACTATTCTTTATAACTAGCATACACTAATTAAAAAGAATACAATTAAAAAAAAACCTAAGCCTTACATGATAGAATCTGTTTGCATTTTTAAAAAGGAAACAGGAAATTTTCCCAGAAGCCCATGGGGAGCAGCAAAGAGCATCAGCAAAGCGAGGGACCTGAGAGAGAAATTGTCTCAAATGAGGTAGAAAGTCAAGGACCGACCCAGATGCTGTCCTCTGACTTGGACACATGTACTTTGGCAATGTGCACCCACACTCACAAATATTCACACATATAAGAGAATAAATAGAGAATAGGAAAAGCTTAATATCTATTTTTTACTGATTGAAGAGTATATGTTCCATATAAAACACAAGTCATATGGAAATATATAAATTAAAAGTGCTATTCACACAGAATGATAATATGTGTTAGTCTAAGTAATTGATCTTTTTATGGCTTAAGATAGATGTCCTTTGATATCTACAGGGCTGGACTCCAGGGCTCCAGAAGACAACAGTTAGTAGATGTGCAAGTCACTTAAACAAAGTGGCAGAGTATTGTCAGGGACGAAAGCCTTTGGGGGCCTTTGGAGGCACACCCTGGCTTAGTCTTGGACAGCACCTGACAGCCTGCCAAGAGGGGCTTGGCTTAATGAGTTTCAGGAGGTAGTCCTGATTGGCTATTTGCACATCGTACCCACAGGTTCTTATCATAGACCAATAAATAGCTCCCTGATTGGCAAGGAGCTCTATATATTCTGGTTTCGTTTATGGAAGAGAGGTCTGAGGAATGAGATCTGAGAGAGCAATAAAGAGAGAACACGCATTCTTCCATCCATAAGTGTTGTGTGTTTTTGTGTGTGTGTGTTTTATCATTGCCCCCGCGGGTGGTGGGCAATGATGGAGTAATCCCAGAGAGCCTGCACACAGCCCTTGGTGTGCTTAAGCGATCTCCACATCACATAATGCCAAATATAATGAGATGCCACATAATGGTTGTCATTCTATATTGTTTTGGGAATAATGACAAGAAAAAAAGTCCATACAATTCCTCCCCCAGCAAATATTTTCAAGCAGCGATTAGTTGAATTGTGAATGAAGAACCCACGGATGTGTAGACTGACTACCCATGGCTATCCAGAACTTTGATAAGGATCATTCAGCTGCTTAACTAGCTAGGGCATTCCTTCTTCCAGAATACTAGAGCAAACGACTTCTAAAGAGAGGTACCATCGGGTGCTGGGTACAAGTTCTACTTTCAAGGTTGGCTGGTGGCTCAAGCACTCATCGCTAACATCAGCCCATCCTGAAGAAGAGGTTCCAAAGCCACCATCTTTTGCAGAGAATCACGGGATGTCAGAAGCAGGTGCTCTCAGATCACCTCAGGCAGTGGGCAAGACAGAGGAGAGTGCAAACAAGCCCTCAGGTAGATTCTGACACACACACACACACACACACACACACACACACACACACACACACACACACACACACACACACACACACCACCTACAGCCCCGGATTTGACCCTCCCCTGTCATTGCAAAGCAGAGACCTGCCCAGTCATTGTAGAGAGTTGCAGGACATATTCTGGCTCCTGACCCAAGCCACACCGGAAGGCACCTTTGCACAGTAGTGCAGAGAAATCCAGTTCTACTTGGTTCTTTTAAAACAAGTGTCCAAACCAGTCTCCGTTGTACCAGCGCCTATAATTCTAACAGGAGCCTCAAAGGCTCTGGTTACTGGTAGTCAATTTTTGATCATTTTCATTAGTAAGTGTTTTGCCTTTGAAAAGTGGAGGTAAGTTTGGGAGATACGTGAAAGTATTGTTATACTCAACAAGTGAATCTATTGGTTTTGACGTTTAGAGAGAAACAGCAGGTGGATCCATCAGGCACCCCTCTCCCAACACACACCCAGAGGTGACGTGCATCCTGTCGACAGGTGTGAAGGCCAATGGTTTGTTGCTGATGTTCTGTTTGAGGAGAGGGAACCCCAAGTGCGTGCAGCTCTGAGTGGGGGAAGAGTGTGTGCTTCACTGCTTTTCTCGATGGCTGAGTCATGTCATGAGGAATAAAAATCCCTACTCCTCCATGGCCAGGGAAAAGGTCACCAGCAACACCGCTTGAGAGCTTGGGGAACTGGGTGAAAGGCAGGGCGAAATGTCTGCAGCATCGTTTAGGCCTCTCCCCACATCTCATCTAAGTGGAGAACTTGGGTCCCTGAGGATACATTTCCTGCAAGGAGCCCCTTGGAAATCAGCTGGCACTCAGTGCTGCTAAGGCTGCACTCTGTCATTAAGCTGGGGTGGACGTCAACATTCAGATACCAACTTTTATTTTAGAAGAACCCAGAGGCCAGAGCGTGTTCACTCAGAGTGTGTTCAACTTGAAAGTCATGAAGAATGATCTTTTGATAGATCTTTGGTCTAGTACTGAGCAGGAATCATTATCAAAGCTATAGGACCTATACCCTATCCTCAGAATGGGTCTAGGCACAGGTCTGTGAAATGTTACAGATGACTCTGAAAAAAAAAATCACAGCTAACACTGATTGACTCCTGCTGTATCCCAGGCATTTTTAAAAACTGCTTTATGTCAATAATCTCACTTGATCCTAAGAAAAACTCATTATGTTAATGAAACTTTACATTTAAGGACACAGGCTGTGGTTAAAGTCCTGACCTGAAATCCTCTGTTAGTAAGTGACAAAGCTGAAGTTCAAATCCAAATTCATGTCCCCACAGCAATATTATTTATCCTCATTCTCATTGGAATCCCCTTCCAGCACACAGCCCTGAGGACACATACTCTGATGGTATCTAAACTGTATTTGGGGCTCAAAGTATAAGTCAGTGGAAGGACACATGTTTAGTGTGTACAAGACCCTGGGTTCAATCTCCAGTGCCACCCAAAATGCAAATTGATAGTTGAGTTATCTGAACAGTTGGCAAAAAAATAATTAATGAAATCTTGGGTGAGTAAAGTTCTGGATCAGTTCAAACTGGAATTCCCTTAATGATAAAAAAAAAAAAAAAAAGAGGAGCCTCTGACGATCCCAAAGACAACTCACACTGGAAATTTCCAGAAATACCATAGGTGTGACCTACACCATGGAGTTAAGTAAAGACAGTTAAGCAGTAGTGAGTTAGATGAAGGTCACTGAAGGGTTTTTTTTCTTCAGGTAACTAGCCCCCCAACACACACACACACACACACACACACACACACACTATCCAACAAATATCCTAACAATGACTTTCCAATGTAAATGAAGATATTGAATTTTTTTTTCCTAAAGAGAAAAATTCAAGTTTCCCAGCTCTTGAGTCTAACGCCACCAGGACGACGCATACTGGATGTGGTCTCCCCTCGGAGACCTGGTCATTAATAAGAGTGACTCTGCCTTGATTTGTCCCGTGTTGCACCTGACACGTTTACTCCGACCATGAAGCTATAACATGTTCTGTGCTGTCGTTTTAATTAAGCACGACATTAACATATGATCAAGCAGAAATGAAACTGAAAGGAGCAAAGCAAAAGCAGCCCTTTGCTTTCTTGCTGATCCACGATACCAAATGCCCGAGATGCCCAGTCCTGGCTACCTTCTGACCCGATGATCTGGGAGGGTGGGGTGGCCAGGGTAAGTGGCAGAGGAACTGGAAGCCACTTAGAGCTGCTGTGACAATCGTTTGCATCCTCAAGCAGGCCACTGTGAATCACAGGTTCTTTCATATTGCTTATTTTATGGGGATTCTAAGGAGAGTCTTTTCACACACAAAAAAATAGGAATTCTGACAGATGGAACAAAAGCTTTATTAACCATCCAGTTTTATCACAGCTCCTCAGCACCGAGATGATTTTTCCGTTTCAAATAAAGATTAATGAAGTAATTGTGGTTAAAGCATGATGTAACCAAATTAATTTAAAAACGAGACTTGTACTACTTTATCATACTCTTCCTATCCCACCGGAGACCACCCTGTCTTTAGCACGGAAATGAACGTTTTTAAAAAGTGTGTTTGACCATTGTCTTCCAACCATTCAGCACCTCTCTGAATTAAATTGTCCATATTAGCAAACATGCCCCAGTATGTTGGGGTGACCTCGCTGGCCCACTTTTGACACGATTGACCTATGATATATATATATATATATATATATATATATATATCATATATATATATGACCCTATGATAGTTTTGGGTCACGTCATCCTCTCTGAGGTTAGACTTAAAACGTGGTGGTGTGCATGGAGCTTCACTGGCTGCCTGGGGTCTGTTTGGCCCTTGGAAAAGCAGGCTCTTGAGTGACTGGTTTTCAATTGCATCTGTGCCTGAGTTTGTCACTCCTCCTGACACAAGCAATCAGCCTTAATCTTCCCTTTCCAGCTGCACACTGCTCTCCAAAACTACAGCTACATGCCCCCAGATCTTGGCCTTCTTCGGTGTGGCACACGACACCTTCTATCCACAGTGACAAATAAATGTACATTTAACCCTCGTGTGGTCCCCGAGCCCATGAGCTCCTCCTAAATGAAGCACTCTCTCAAAGTGACAGCCTCCCTTTTCCCTCCTACTTCAGTGATGCACAGTGACAGTCTCACCTTAGCTGTCCTCTTTAGAATGCTGGGCACGGAATGGAAGGAAAATAAAAGAACCCCTTAACCCAAAGCACTTGTCACAAAACCCCAGAACTAAGTGTAGCTCTTAACAGACACCGCGAGAGAGGTCCCAGGCCACAGCACTGGAAAGGAGTCACTCCTCCAAGGGACACAACACCTATCCAAGTGGCTCCTGGTTAACCCATAACATTGTCTGTGCCAAAATTCAGATTTAACACGGTGTCCTCCTCAGCCCAAATACAACTCCATTTCCAGTTCTGCCGGTCTCAGCTCTCCAAAGTATCCATATTCTCTTTAAAAATATTTTTTTGAGCTTACATTTTGGGCTATCGATCAATCACACACCCTTTGATTAAAGATTATGCCAGTAAGGTAGTTTCTAGAAGATGCCCCAGACAGCCTCCATCACAGGGACATGGAAATTAAGGAGAAAGGATGGGGGGTCACTTACCAGCTCCTCTGGGCTGAGTGGCTTGAAGCAGCCCCACCGCTTTACCTGGTCCCTGGCTCTCTCTCTCTCTCTCTCTCTCTCCCTCTCTCTCTCTCCCTCTTTCTCTTGGGTACAGATTGCAGGGAACTTAAAGAACTCGCAGGGACAGTGCTTCGAATGACTTAAGAAGGAGAACAGGAACAATACTTCGTTCTCTTTTTCTCAGATGAGTACCTTCGGGAAGAAGGAAGGAAGGGAGGGGAGAGGGAGGAAGTCAACAACCCTTTGCTTTCCTGAAAAAAAATAAGGAAACAGAAGATAGACATCTCATTTGCTCTTAAACAAAATGTTGGAAGGGGGAAAAAAAAAAGAAATCTTTGAAAAAAGGAGTTCCTCAAATATGCTCTCTGCCCTGGGAGCTTTCAAGAGATGAAAACACAGAGTGGCCCTGTCCTATGCAAACAGACGGTGTTCCAGAAAGCCAGGCTCTCCTAACTTGCAGACTCTGGTATCTGGCTTGCAGAACTGACAGAGCCCAAAGGGAACAAATCACGTCATGTGGACTCTGAAGAAGGGAAGAGTTTGGTCTGCTGTGCTCACAGAGGTGATCCTGCAGCCTGGGTGACAGGCTGCTGTGGCTGCCCAAGCAGGCCTTTGGGTTAACTGCTTCGACACCCCACATGTCTGCAGCTCCTCGGGCAACACTATGTAGATACGAGGGTTCCTCAGGATGGAGCAGCAGATCTATGGGCAGTGGACCCAATCCAACGTCCATCTTTGCTGATGGACGAAAAGGGAAAAGAAGCCACTTACCACGGTACTGAGGCCATCGTTAACTAAGAAGGGTTGTTTACACTGTCCTGTTCTTGACATTCCAGCGCTTCTCGGATGTAGTCACCTCTGGAAATCTGTAAGGCGAGTTCTAATTTGTTTTTGAAACAGTGTGAAGCAGCGTAGGTCTTAGGTCAATCAGCCACTGTTTACGGAGGGATGGACAGGCTGAGTAGGAGAGAGACATGGAGGGAACATCCTGTATCAGGAGAAGCTGGGAGCACTGAGCTCCTCTCTGCACTGGGTCTTGTACCCTCCATTCATCTGGTTAAGACCACATTCACCACAAACAGGAACCAGGAGTTACGGTGGTGCGTTGTGGCAGCACAAGAAAAACCAGCCCGAGTTGCTTCCTCATTTTACTGGATAGTGAGACAATGGGGTGGAGAGTTACACCTGACGGGAATGCAGGGAGCGAGTTCAGGGAAAGGGTGGTTCAAGTTCACTGTCCCTAGGATGCTTGAATTGGGTACTAGGAGTGAGGACACTCAGTGTTTATTCCAAGTTTTCTACCTCTGGCTAGCTATGTCTGTCTGTCTGTGCCTGCCTGCCTGTCTGTCTGCACATGTGGACCAGACAGCACATGTGATATGAATAGTCAGTCAGCTTATAAAACCGAGGACAGGGCTGAAGAGATATCTCAGTGGTTAAGGTGCTTGCCTGCAAAGCCTAATGACCAGGGTTCAGTTCCCCAGTGCCCATGTAAAGACAGATGCCCAAAGTGGCACATGTGTCTGACGTTCCTTTGGAGCGGATGGAGGCCCTGGTGTGCCTCTTCCTCTCTCTCTCTCTCTCTCTCTCTCTCTCTCTCTCTCTCTCTCTCTCTCTCTCTCTCTCTCTCTCTCTCCCCCCTGTCTCTGTCTCTCCCCTCTATGCTTGCAAATAAATAATAAATACATAAATAAATAAAATCTTTTTTTAAAAAAGCCAGGATGATCTCAAGCTTTATATTCTCCGTGGTACCAATACTGGTTCACCCAATAATCCGTACCATGGGTAACCCATCCCCACCCAGAGAGGAGAACACCAACAACCAGGAACATGGTCTCTGGTTTGCCAAAGTCCCACATGGCAGTGCAAAGTCCCCAAGGCTCATCTGTGTCCTGAGTCCCCTCCCCAGCGCTCTTGCCCTCTGCTGGCCTCCTCTGCATCCTGCCTCTGCAGGGAGGGGAAGGAAAGGGGACATGGAAACGCAGGAAAGCAAGGGAAGGGCCCCAGAGAACCAAGAGGCAGGAATAGGAACGGAGGCTTAAGAGCAAATCCTGAGGTTTGAGGGC
>PVHP010046755.1:0-13549 GCA_004024765.1 Zapus hudsonius | reverse complement strand
CTTGAAAATGAATAAATAAAATATAAAGAAATATTAAATTCAGAAACTTCTTGCAAATATGTCAACATGAATCGCGCTTGAAAGCAATGGTTTTGGGATTGACCTCCCCCTGAATTCTGCTGGAGAGCTTTAAAGAATATTTATTTCAGGATCTCTAAACAGGGAATCTGATTTCATTGGCCTATTGAAACTTGAGGTTCAATAATTTTCAGTGTTCTCCTATGAGATTCTACTGTATATGTAGTGATTAGAACTGCTACTTCCAGGATTTTAGAAGTCACATTTTCAAATTTTTGAATTGAAAAATAATATCATAAGGTGAATTGAAAATATATTTATCATAAGGTGATAGACCCTATGTTCCAGGTTAAAAGTATAAGATTTGAATAGGGCCTAGGTATTGCCAGAAGAAGCCCTGCCTTAAATGCCTCCAAATAATGTGAATGCATTTTAAAATTATATTTTGTTTGTGTTTTAGTTATTTTTTTTTTAATTTTTGAGCCAGTTTTTCATTTAACCCAGTCTGGCCTCAACTTTGGCCTATAGTCAAGGCTGGCCATGAGCCTCCTGCCTCAGGCTCCCAAGTGCTAAAATTATAGGCTGAAACCGTCAGGCCTGGCTAAGAAGTTGTGATTCTGGCTTTATTTGCCTATTGCTTCCTACCTTCTACAGTCACTCAGGGCCTGCAGGGGGGGGACCGGAAACCATGTTCAATCAGAGGTACTGGAGTGACCAGTGTCCAATCAAAACACAGTGAGTGGGAGGTGTACTTTCCCAATCTGCCTCAGTTCTTTGTCTCACCACTCAGCATCCGTCTGTCACCTTAGGGTCAGCCAAGGTTTGCCCTGGCTGTGATCCCTGTGTGTCATGCTGTGCTATTTTGGAGAGCCATAATGAGGACACTGGATGTACAGAAATGAGTAAATGGTGAGTGTGTGGCACCTCTAAGACACTGGCACACTGGTATTAGACACAGATTAGAGTGAAGTTCCACTGTGTGTTCCCAGTTGAGAGGACTTGGGTTGAAGAGAAATGTGTCATTTCAGGGGTCCCTGTCATTTGAGGACGTGTCTGTGGACTTCACCTGGGAGGAGTGGCAGGAGCTGGATGCTGCTCAGAGGACCCTCTACAGGGATGTGATGCTGGAGAACTACAGCAGCCTGGTGTTCCTGGGTGAGTTGAACTCCCCTGGGTCTCTCAGTAGAAATTATGACCTTTTTGGTTGATGAGTAAAGGAATCATTGTTAATTTCCCTGCTTATTCTGTATTATACATTTTACATGACACATGGTAATGGCACATGTTTATGGAGAATCTTATCCTTTGCTGTGCATATGTAATGTTTAAAGATGAGTTGTTAGTCAGCTCAGGAAGTCCTAGTTCCTGCTGAGTTTCCTTTGAATTTCTCTGATAGCTGTATCTATAATCAGTTAATTGTTCTCTGCTGTATATGTACTACTGTTCTGTAGCTCATGTGTTACTCATTGCTTCCATGTACTCCTTAGTAAATACTGCTCGTCCTTTCCACCCCGCTCACTATACCTTTTCAGCAGTCTGGTAACCACTGCTAATTGTCTGCAGGTCTGATTTGGCTTGCAAGCAAAATGGAATTATACATAATTTTTCTTTTTGTTTGTGATGTATTTTATTTCTGTGTTTTCTTTTGCTGGGGAGACCATGTAGAGACAGACATCTGTTAAACACAAATTTGGAGAGAGTAGATAGCCCAGGCAAAGAATCCATCAATTCCATTTTGATGAATAAGATTTCAGATGTTCTTTGAGAGCAAGGATCGTTCTTGGGTTGGTCACTGAAAAAATCTCAACTATAGTATGTTTATACCTCTTTATACCACTGTATTTTGCCAAAAGACCGTGTTTTTTTCTTGTTGTTTTGTTTTGTTTTTTGAGGTAGGGTCTCCTTCTATACCAGGCTGACCTGCAATTTACCATGTAGTCTCAAGATGGCCTTGAACTCATGATGATTCTCCTGCCTCTGCTTCCTGAGTGCTGGGATTAAAGGCATGCACCACCACGCCCAGCTAAAAGACTGTCTTGATTGGAGTTCAGGTGAAGCATTCATTAGTCTTCATAAAGATTTACTTACTTTTTTTTAGGTAGGTTGTAACTCTAGCCCAAACTGACCTGGAAGTCACTATGTAGTCTCAGGGTGGCCTCAAACTCATGGCCACCCACCTACCTCTGCCTCCGGAGTGCTGGGATTAAAGACATGCATCACCACCCCTTGCTTTTCTCTATTACTATTTGTAATATTATTAGTATCATTATCAGTCTTAAATACTTCCTCTGTTGATGGACACCTGTGTTTATTAAATATCTTGGCTTTTTTGTTTTTTTTTTTTTCGATGTGGGGTCTCTCTCTAGCCCAGACTGACCTGGAATTCACTATGTAGTCTCAAGGTGGTCTTGAACTCATGGTGATCCTCCTACCTCTGCCTCCCAAGTGCTAAGATTAAAGTGGTGAGCCACTGTGCCCGGCTTCGACCATTAGTCTTTTGAGAATTCATGATAACATATTTCTTACTATATTAATTTGTATTTCTGTCATCTCTTTCATAATTTTCAGTATTTATTATTCTGAATGTTAGGTAACCATTCTAACTTGACAGCAAGAATACCTCATTGTGGTTTTGATTGCCTCTTGACTGGTCATGGAGACAATAACCATTGTTTCCTATATTTATGGGCTATTTGTATGTGCTGTTTGAAAAGTGTCTCGTTGGGTCAATGAGATCATTATCTTCTGTTTAGGTTTTTTACCTATTCCGTAAAATATATTTCATATTATGCACGTTGATTGATTTCTACTAAATGCTGCTTTTGCTCAGATGGTTTTGAGGTTGATGTAATCCCATTTGTTGAATTTTCCTTCCCTTTGCTTTTTTATCATTGTCCCAATGTGATTCTTGTTTAATCCAGGAACCTCATAGTTTCCGGACTTATGTTTAAGTTTTTGCTCCCTTTTTATTTGGTTTCAGTGTATGGTGAAAAAGGTGAATGTTAGTTGCTTTTCTTTAGTCTGCTGATATGCATGTTTCTTGACCTATGTATGGAAAGTCCCTTCAGAATACAAGTTCTCAAAGCCTGTATTAAAAAAATCTGTTGAGCCCAAGAACCTTCACTTCAAGTAAGATTCTCTCCCAGGCCACAGGACACTTCCTGCACCAGACCCAACTCTTAATCCCCTCCGTCGGCAATGCAGCAGGCACCTGCAGTCATCGTGACACAACCCGGGTTCGTTCGTGCGCCCCAAACTTCCAACTGGCAGACGAGCCTGTGTGATTGCTTCAGCGACTGTGGAGTCTGTCTCTGTGGCACATTCTGTTTTATGTGCCTTGGGTGTCCAGTAGCAGCTGACATGAACGAATGCTGTTTGTGCGGAACAACTGTGGCCATGAGGACCCTCTACCGAATCCGATACGGCATCCCTGGATCGATTTGTGAGGACTACATGATCACAGCCTTCTGTCCTGTTTGCTCTCTTTGCCAAATCAAGAGAGATATCAACCAAAGGAGGGCCATGAATACTTTCTAGGAACATCATGGTGAAGAGGTCTTACTGAAGCAACTGTAAATCAGCCTATGCAACCAAAATATAATGGATGTGTTTAATTATAAGATGATGATAATAAGAAAAATCAACTTTTTTATTTTCTTTAAATGGATATTGTTCCTTAGCTTGTTTGTTTCTACTTTCATCACATATTCTGGCTTATAAATGTTTACATTACATTTTAATTATAATCCAAATAAAAGATTTTGCTAACAAGGAAAAAAAATCTGTTGAAAAAACAAAAAAAAAAAGATGAAAAAGAAACAAAATGGCCAGGCGTGGTGGTGCACGCCTTTAATTCCAGCACTCAGGAGGCAGAGGCAAGAGAATCACCATGAGTTCTAGGCCACCCTGAGACTACAAGGCGAATTCCAGGTCAGCCTGGGCTAGAGTGAAACCCTAACTCAAAAAAAAAAAAAAAAGAAAGAAAGAAAGAAAGAAAGAAAGAAAGAAAGACTAATGGTCTAGCACATTTTTGAGAGAAAGAGGAAGGTAGATAGAGAGAAATAACATAGTAGGGCTTCTAGCCACTGCAAGTCACCTCCAGGTGCATGCACCACCTTGTATATCTGGAGATATGTGGTTACTGGGGAATTGACTCGGATCCTTTTGCAAGCCAGCACCTTAACCCTTGAGCCATCTCTCCTGGTGCCTTCCTCCATCACTGCTTCTCCATACTTTCCTGAGATGCAGTCTTTCACTGAACCTGAATCTGCAAATTTTAAGTGAAATAGGCTGAGCATTCAGCCTTATGATTCTTGTTTCCACTTAGCTCAGCACAGGGGTTACATGCCTATATCACCTTGTCCCCATCTTTTGTTGGTTCTAGGGATCAAACTCAGGTCCTTATGCTTGCGAAATAAGTGGTCTTATAACATGTTGGGGGCAGAACGCTGAAATTATAGAAAGTATCCCTTGGAGTTTTAACCAAGAGTTAACAAACTGTTCAAAATATTGACACCTAATCAATGAAGTTACCCAAGAGTGGGTCAACCTCCTCTATCAGCAGCCTGAGATACAGGAACTGACCCTGGAGGATTGAGCCAAAGTGTGAACCTACTGGATCTTCTGTGGCTACTGCTCAGCGTTTACTATGGTTGTAGCTTCCATAAATAGCCAGTTATTGCATTATTTATTTTATTTTTATTAGAGCCTTTGTTGTTTGGACAAATCATGTGTTGATCCCATTCCCCTCCTCCCAGCCCCATTCCACAGAGGGCTCTCCTCAGGGGGTTACTGCTATTCACCATGGGCTTATGAAAGCAGCTGTTAGTCATTGTGTCAGGAGCTGGGCAATTCCTCTGGCCACCTTCCTACCCTGTATATCTTTAAATCTTTCTGCCCTTCTTCCACAATATTACCTGGCCCTAGTGGGTGTTGTAAGTCTACTTTAGTGTGAAGCTTTCAGTAACTTCTGGATTTCTGTTTTGATACATTTTGTTGTCCTCAGTGTCTGTTGCCATATCCCTGGTACAGACTGTCAGGCTAGCAGTGAGAGCAACACTCATGTTAAACTTGGCATTTGCCTTTGTGATGTCACCTGGACCCTGGCTAATGTGCAAAGGTGGCTCATCTCATGGTAGGGAGTCAAGTATCTGCTCTTGTAATGTTCTCCCTGGTTTTACTGTCTTCTATAAAAGAGAAACCATTCTCCAATGGAGACTGAGAACAGTGACAGTTAAAGGGTTTAAGTATATTTCATTGAGAGCATTTTTGCTGGGTGTACTCTCTCTCTTTTTGGCTACACACTACTATTGCACAGGTGTGCATATCTCATTCAGCTGATCACTTTCCTATCTAGCAGGGTTCCCTGCTTGTTCACAATGGTGGTGGTCATTTACCCCAGCAGCTCATGTGGCACTTTCCAGCACTTAGGCATGGCCTTTAGGCAGTTGACTTCCTTCTAAATTCCAACATGATCTTAGTCACTGCCATTCTTATTAAATAGCCAAAAATCAGTAATAGGCCGGGCATGATGACACATGCTTTTAATCCCAGCACTCAGAATGCAGAGGTAGGAGGACTGCTGTGACTTTGAGGCCAGACTGGGACTACAAAGTGAATTCCAGGTCAGCCTGGGCTAGAGTGAGACCCTACCTCAAAAAAAAAAATACATAGAACAGTAATATGTGAAGAAGCAGAATGTTGCATGAGGAGTGCATAAGGAAATTTTGACTTTGGCTAATCCCTAAATCTTTGCTAGATGAATGGATTTAGGATTATGACCTGTTGGACTCTGGTGATCCAGAACATACATACACTCCATTCACAAATGTAGTCACATTAAACCCACCTGTTGTCTTCATCAGATAAGCAGCAATTCTGTCTGTACTTTCTTTCCAACCACGTTGTATTCAGTGCTATCCTAAGCACTTACCACACATGTATGTATGTTCTGGGTCACGATTCTGACTAGAGTACTGATGAAATTGGGCAAAGATCATAGCTTATGATAAGTCTTCATCTCTAAACTTTGCTCGTTGTTATAGTCAACTTTCTAGTTGCTGTGCAGAAAGAACCCAAGCAGCTTGTTTAGGAATGAGTTTATTAGGCTTACGGACTCGAGGGGAGACTCCATCATGGCAGGGAAAACCATAGCATGAGCAGAGGGGTGGACATTACCTCCGCCACAGCACTGCAGACAGTGGCAGGAAGGTGTGGCAAGCATTGGCAAGGGGAAGCTAGCATATTACCCCCATAAACCTGCCCCCAACAACATAGCTCCATCGAGATTGTAAAACCCAAACTGCCATCAGCTGAGGATTGATAAATCAGAACACATTTATTTGTTTGTAGGGGACACCTGGATGAAACGATGACACTTGTCAATGTTGGTCTTCTGTGCTGTTCAGGACAAAGTACACCAAGGCAGATGAAACCTAGTCACATTGCTTTAAGTGGGTGGAGACATTGTTGAAAGATTAATTTTAAGAAATATTACAAATAAGAAAATTTGCATCCCACAGCAGTAACCTCAGAAAAGTTATTTGTAAGCACATTGAGAATTATTCCTACACTTCTTTCCCAGACTCACATACTGAGTCATCTACCTGTCCTTATAAGTTTTTAAAAATATTTTATTTGTGTATGAGAGAGAGAGAGGGAGAGAGGAAGAGAGAGAGAGAGAGAGAGGGAGAGAGGACATGACAGAGCCTCTTGTGCATCTGGCTTTACATGAGCACTGGGGAATTGAACTTGGGTCCTTCTGCATTGAAGGCAAACATCTTAACCACTAAGCCATCTCTTCAGCCCTAAATTTTGTTTTTTAAACTTTTTATTGATAGCTTCCATAATTACAGACAATAAACTATGGTAGTAATATAAGAGCCCCCTAAGATTTTTGAATGGTTCTTTCTTATGACCAATTTCTTGATCAATTTGTCTTATATGTCATATAATTTCATTGTAAAATTATTCATTTATGTTAACATATATTTTATTAAAAATAGTATTTAAGCTTATGTACTACACCAGTTTCAGGTTATATGTTAGTCAGTGAAGAGTGTAAGTGTAAATCCTCTCTTCTTAAAGGCTTCTAGTTCACTGATGGTAGCACTGTTCCTGAATTGGAGCTGTCTTTTCTATCAGTGCACCTCAGGTTACACCCTGATATAATTTGTTTATTGTTTCCCACTCACAGGACACTGCATGACCAAGCCTGAGGTGATCTTCAGGTTGGAGCATGGATTTAGTCCATGGAGCGCAGCAGAAGCCTCGGTCTGGAGCCTAACAGGTCAGTGCATGAGGTCAGGAAGGGGGATCTCATAAACCATTGGTCATATTGAGCTGTTTTCACCAACTTTTATTGAAACCCAGTCCTGAAGACAAATGTTTTTGTACACTGGACATCTCATTTCTAATTTCAGAAGACGGTTACCCATGTCAACCTATCTCCTTGTTTTCTCCTGAAGCATATTTTGTTAGATTCGACTCCATCTACATGTAAAACTTCTTTGAAAATTTCCTGTTTTCTTTTTAAGGCAAGACATTATGTAGCCTGGTCTGGCCTCAAATTTGCTTTGTAGCTGAGGCTTAAACTTGAACTCCTGATTCCGCTGCCACACCTCCTGCATGCTGCACTTACAGGCACATACCACTCTATAAATATCTATTTATTTATGTATTTTTGAGGTACACTCTCACTCTAGCCCAGGCTTACCTGAAATTCATTATGTAGTTTCATTCTTTTTTTAAAAAATATTTTATTTATTCATTTTCAAGCAGAGAGATGAGAGAGAGAGAGAGAGAGAGAGAGAGAGAGAGAGAGAGAGAGAGAGAGAGAGAGAATGCACCTGGGCCACCACCTTGTAGGTTTGGCTTATGTGGGTCCTGGGGAATTGTTCCCAGGGCCTTAGGCACTGGAGGCAAGTGCCTTAACCGCTGAGCAATATCTCCAGCCCCTGTAGTTTCATTCTTTTCCTGAAGAATGCCATTGGAATTCTGATGGGATTATGTTAAATGTCTAGATTGCTTTTGGTAAGATTGACATTTTCACAATATTGATTCTTCTAATCCAAGAACATGGGATGCCTTTCTTTCCTTTTGTCTACTGTAATTTCTCTTTCTTTTTTTTTTTTTTTTTCTTCAAAGTAGGGTCTCACTCTAGCCCAGGCTGACCTGCATTTCACTGCGTAGTCTCAGGGTGGCCTCGAACTCATGGTGATCCTCCTACCTTTGCCTTCCAAGTGCTAGGATTAAATGTGTGTGCCACCATGCCCGGCTTCTGATTATTTTTTTTTGTTGTTGTTGTTAATTTCTCTCTTGAGTGTTTTAAAGTTTTCATTGTAGGGATCCTTCACATCTTTGATTAGGCTTATTCCAGTTTTTTTTTTTTTTTTTTTTTTTTGGCCATTATAAATGGGAGTGTTTCCCTGATTTCATCCTCAGCCTCTTTGTTTTTGTATATGGAAAGGATATTAATTTCTCTGTTAATTTTGCATCCTGCCACATTGCTAAAAGTGTTTATCAGCTCTAACCATTTGCTTATAGAGACTTTAAGGTCACTTATGTATAGAATCATAGCATCTGCAAATACTGGTAATTTTTTATCTTTCTTTACAATTTGTATCCCTTTCATTTGTGTCTCTTCCCTTACTGCTATAGCTAAGACTTTCAATGCTGTGCTAATTAAATGTGGGGACAGTGGATACCCTTATTCCTGATTTTAGTGGAAATGCTTCAGGTTTGTATAGTGTTGGTGATAGGTTTTTCATAAATGTCCTTTATTATGTTGAGATATAGTTCTTCTATTGCCAATTTCTTTAGAACATTCATCATGAAGGGATGTTGGATTCTGTCAAATGCCTTTTCTGCATCTATTGACATGATCATTTGATTTTTGTTTGTAGGTCCATTTATATAGTGTATTTCATTTATTGATTTGTGCATGTTGAACCATTTGTTCTTCCTGGGATAAAACCATCCTGGTCAGGATGAACTTTTTGATGCTTTTTTGTATTCTGCTTGCCAGTATTTTGTTGAGAAATTTTACATCTATGTTCATGAGGGAGATTAGTCTGTAATTTCCTTTGTTCTTTGTTTTTTGGTAATGCTGGCTTTGTAGAAGGAGTTTGGTATTATTTCTTCATTTTCTATTTTATAGAAAATTTTAAGAAGCTTTGGTGTTATTTCTTTAATGAAGATTTGGAAGAATTAACCATTAAATGCATCTGGACTTGGCCATTTTTTAATTGAGATTTTTTGTAGAACTTCTTGGATCTCAGTACTTATTACTAGTCTGTTTATATGGCTTATCTCATTTTTATTTATTTTGTAGGTCATCTATATGTATGAAATTGTCAGCTTTCAGATTTTCACACTTATGGACTTTATGTTCTTAAAGTATGTCCTTATGATTTTACAAATTTTATTAGTATCTGTTGTAATTGTGTTTTTTTCATCTCTTATTTTATTTTTGAAATATTGATTTATTTGAGAAAGAGGGTGGGCGAGAGAATGGGCATGCCATTTCCAGCCACTGCAAATGAACTTCAGACACATGCACCCTCTTGTGCATCTGGCTTTATATGGGCCTGAGGAATCAAACTCGGGTCCTTCGGCATTGTAGGCAAATACCTTAAATGCTAAGTCATCTCTTTAGTCCTAATTTTATTTTATTTTATTTTGTTTTTTACTTTTATTAATCTATGTCTCTTCTCTTTTTCTTTTGGTTATGGCTTATCCACCTTTTTTAAATGTCTTTTTTTTTAATTTTGTGCAATCTGGAAGAGATATAAGAGAGAAAGAATGGGCATGCCAGGCCATCAGGTGCTGCAAACGAACTCCAGATGCATGTGCCATTTTGTGCATTGGTGTTACGTGGGAACTGGGGAATTAAACTCAGATTGCTGTGCTCTGTAGATAAGTGCTTTAACTGCTGAGCCATCTCTCCAGCCTTTATCCATCTATTTTATCCTCTCTAAAATTCAGCTCGTTATTTCATTGATTTTTTTGTCTTGTATTTTTCTTTTCTATATCATTAATTTCCACACTAATCTTTATTATTTCTTCCTGTCTTTTGTTTTTTCCCATGTTCTTTTTCCAAAGGTATAAGGGTAAGCATTAAGTTGTTTACTTGTGACCTCTCTAATTCTTAATATACTCACTTAAAAGTATAAATTTCCCTCTTTGGACTGCCTTTATTATGTCCCATAGGTTTTGGTATGTTGTGTTATCATTATCATTTGATTCTGTGAATTTTTTGTGTTCCTTCTTGATTTCTTCCATGAACCATTCATCATTCAGGAGGATTGAGTAAGGAAGAGAGAGGTGAGGGTTAATCAAAATTTAAGAAGTTGAGAATAAGCCATATAGAAACCTACATCTTTGGAAAATGACACAGCCAGATGCTATAGATTGTTACTAGAAAATTTTCAGTTCAAGGGATAGTATAGCTTCCAGTGGCGTTGTTGGCCAAGGAGGAGGTCCCTGAGGTCTCCAAAACATTATAGGTCCTTATCAAGACCACCGGGATGACTCAAACAGCACCATAGTGCCGAGAAGTGACTGGATTGTTAGCATGAGATATCTCTCTATTGTGCCTTCCATGGTCCCTTGTATAAGAGGTGGCAGAAATAATATATGAGCCAAAGGAAGGATAGAACTGCTTACAGAGCAATCTTCCTGATACATAATGCCCTTGATTTTTATGTCTTTGCAGTTCTTGACACATTGATAATAGGAGGAAAGGATGATGATATCGAAACAAAATAGAGACTAATTGAGAGGGGGAGTGGATATGATGGAGGGTGGACTTGAGAGGGGGACAATTGGAGTGAAGGTGCTGGAGATATCGCTTAGTGGTTAGGGTCTTTGCCTGCAAAGCAGAAGTACCCAAGTTCAATTCCCCAGTATATTCGTTGTTTATTTGTTGACTCAAATTCAATTATTTAGTTTTATTTTGGGGGGTTTTCGAGGTAGGGTCTTTAGCCATTGCTGACCTGAAATAAACTATGTAGTCTCAATGTGGCCTTGAACTCGTGGCAGTCCCTCTACCTCTGCCTCCCTAGTGCTGGATATTTCTCTTTTAAGATATGGTTCTCTTCAAGCTGAGAGATAAAGTTTGTTGTATTTGGTGATCCTGTTGCAGTTCATGTGATTGTTTTTTAGTAATTTATTTTTAATTCTATAATGCGTTTTATCGGGGTCTCATTAAGTTTGTTTAATAAGCTTTATTGTGCTTTCATGTTAGATTTCTGTGTTTGCTGTGTCCTCAGTGTTTTCATTGGAGACTTGGTTTGTGGGGCTATGTATTCTTTTTGGAGATTTCTTTGTTTTTTTTTGTGTGTGTGTGTTCAGGCTTGCCCATCTGAGGGTAAATATCTTGTTTTGATATGGATGTGTCAATTTATGGCTGGTGTGGCATCTTTGATGAGTGAGGGATCTGTGTCTTCCTGATTCTGGGAAAAAAACTTGGAGGAATGGCCAAGTATGTACGTGGCTCACAAATATCTTAATCTCCCTCTGTTGTCTTCTCTTTGGCCCTTGGTGGTGAAATTGGCTACAGTTGTTGGTGTGTGGCTCGAGGTACTGGGTGGGGAAGGGTGTCCTCTTTTCTTGGATTGGGCCTTAATTTTGAAGTATGTGGGGCTGTCTGGAACACAAGGCTTAGTGGTTGGCTAGGAATCTGTGGTCTTGCCCTGGGTTCACAGAGTGTGCACTCTACCGCCACCTCCTATATATGCCACCCCTAGTGTCCACATTTTGCGGGAATAAAGACCATCCCTTCTAATGCTGAGCCCCCAGACATTGCCTCCCTTCTTTGCTGAAATTCTTTTTTTGTTTGTTTGTTTGTTTTTGTTTTTTTGAGGTAGGGTCTCGCTCTAGTCCAGGCTGACCTGGAATTCATTATGTAGTCTCAGGGTGGCCTTGAACTCACAGTGATCCTCCTAACGCTGCCTCCCGAGTGCTGCGCCACCATGCCCGGCTTCTGCTGAAATTCTTGTGTGGTGTCAGGTTCACAATCTTGATATAGAACATTCCTTTTTAAAAAACTAACTTTTTTATTGGCAAAAGGGAGGGAGGGAGTTAAAGAAGAGGCAGGAGGAGGAGGAGGAGACAGTAAAGGTTTTTTATGCCTTTCTACCACTGCATATGAACTGCAGATGTATGCCTCACTTTGTACATCTGTTTTTATCTGCATACTCTGAAATTGAACCTAGGCCCTCAGACTTTGTAAGCATTTACTTTTACTGCTGAGCCCATCTCTCCAGCCCTCACCTATTCTTATTTGAGCCACAGTCACTTACTGTTCTTGTAGTGTCTCCATTGGTTTTTCATGAGCCACAGCAATTTTTGGCCTTTGCTTTTCAGTGGATTGGTACTATAGACGGGGACGTGTCCAGATATTCACGTTGTTTTCCAAGACTCTACTTAAGTGATCTCCTCTTCAGTGTACTTTCTTTTTTCCCTTTTTTAAGAATGGCAAAATAGACTAAAGGTACATCAGATATTACACATCTGCATTTTTTTCCTCTGGTGGGCTAGGTTTTGAATTCTTTTCTTCTCCCAGCTTCTTTTCCTTGCATCCTAACTTGATGTGAAAGGTCCAATTCGCACATCCATTTCAAGCCTATATTCCTAGCTTATTTCCCAGTATAGTATAACTCCGGTACTTTTGAGGTGTCTTTCTGTCTCATGTATGATCTGTATTAGTTTGGATTCTTCCTTTGTGCACTGTGTTCTTGACTTAGCTTCTTTCATCTGTGTGCTCTTCAGATCAACTCTATGGAAGATGACTCTGATCCCTTTGTGTCCTGAGATTTCCAGTGTTTCTAGTGTTTCTAGTGTTCTAGTTTTCTAGTTCTAGTTTCCAGTGTTGTCATAAGGGAGGGGAGAGGTTGTATTAAAGCTCTCTGAATTAATTCTGGAGCTGCTCTGCTAGAATCATTTGTCTTCTCCTTGAGGTTTTTAGATTTACAAACGTGTGTAAGATTTCCTTCCCAGAAGTTCTGCTTTTGCTGACTAAGGCAGAGCCCGAGTGGAGAATGATGCAATTTCAAGAGAGCCTCTCACTGGAGTTGATCCTCACTGACTGTATGTTTATTCGATGTTCCTTATTCCATGCTACTATTCTGTAGGGGTCTTATCTGGGTTAATAATTACTTGTATTTATAGGGCTGAAGAGATGGCTTAGTGGTTAAGGTGTTTGCCTGCAAAGCAGAAGGACAGAAGTTCAATTCCCCAGTGCCCACATAAAGCCAGATGCACAAGGTGGCAACATGTGTCTGGAGTTCATTTGCAGTGGCTGGAGGCGTTTGCACACCCATTTTCCTCTCTATGTCTGCCTCCTTCCTTCTCTCTATCACTCTCTCTCAAATAAATAAATAAGAAGAAAAATAATTACTTGTATTTACATACTTTGATTTTTTGGTGTGCTGTATTTTGTGCTATCTTCCCTCTTCCCCATTTTCTACAAAATTGCATAAAAATAAGTATAATTTCCTTACAATGATTTTTAATATCATTTGATCTTTCT
>PVHP010046754.1:0-13169 GCA_004024765.1 Zapus hudsonius | reverse complement strand
CAGGAAGCTCTATATATTCTGCCTCATTCCCCACAATAAAAAGCACACGTTCATCAACCTACAAGTGGTGTGTGTATTTATATGATCACTGTCCTCCGTGGGCGGCTGGGCAGTGATAGATGACATTCTACTCTGTTCTCCCTCTCTTGCTCTTTCAAAACAACACACTAACATACTCAACTTCCTTGGATCCAAGGGATACCGAGTTTTCCCAACTAAGGCTCATCTCTCTCTCTCTCTCTCTCTCTCTCTCTCTCTCTCTCTCTCCTTCTCTCAAGTCAAATACTTGGGTCTTATTCTCACGCGTACATCTCATCATTTAACACTTGATCACAAACAACACATCCACTCCCTTTCACCTCCAACCACTAAGGAGGAAATTCTTTCCTCTTGGGCCTCATGGGATTCCTGAGAACTTGGATCCCCAATTTTACACTTCTAGCAAAACCTCTTTATGACATAGCCAAGGGGGACTCCCATGAACCCTTGGATCCTAAGTCTGTGTCTGACGCTGCCTTTTTCCAACTGTGGGATGCCCTCCTGGATGCACCTGCTCTGAGTTTCCCCAATCTCCAGCAGGCCTTCCTCATCTAAACTACTGAAAAAGGGAGAATGGCACTGGGAGTCTTGGGACAGATGAAGGGCCCTACTTTCGCACCTGTGGCTTACCTCTCTAAGCAACTGGAAACCTCTATTCGGGGTTGGCAACCCTGCTTACGAGCGCTGGCTTCAGCTGCAATTCTGGCCCAGGAAGCCCAAAAACTCACTTTTGGACAAAAGCTTACTGTCCTTTCCCCCCACAGACTTAAGGATCTCCTCTCCAACTCCTGTCTGTACACTCTGACCCCCTCCAAGATTCAGCTCTTCCATGTCACTTTCCTTGACAACCCTAATATCACACTGGACTCCTGTCCCCCACTTAACCCAACCTCCCTTCTACCCCTCCCTAAAGAAATTCATCCTTCTGCCCTCTCACTGGCTGTGCAGACTGGATCTCTATTACTTTATCCCTGAAGCAGCACATGACTGCCCCAAGGCTGATTCTATCAGAGTCTGGGAGGCAAGAAGCCTCTGCTTTGCTAGAGACCAGGTCAACTCGGTGTACTACACTGGGACAATCTAGGGGTGCTCATTTTCAATATTGCCACTCTGCCAGTTCTACTTCTACAATCCTGTCAGACCAAATGGTGCCCAGTCACCGCAGCTTGAGTCTCAGAAATCTCTCACAGTCTTCACCATCAAGGACCCATGGGACCAGAAGTGGGCAGATGGAATGGAAGCTGTGGCCACCCAGTACTTCATTAAGCACTGCTGCGGGGCCTGTTGCCACATCTGAGCCTGACCCCATCCCTGGATCCTGAAATGGCCATCTCATCCCAGCCTCCCCAGGACACCTTTGCCCCACTGTCAGCAGGAAGAAGCCTCATTGAGAGACTTCGCCCATAATCCATAACAAAAGGCTGGAATGTAGGGTCAGAATTCAGGCTACACCCTGATCCTCTTCCCCAACCAGCCTCAAGAGAAGCATCAACAAGAGTCAAAGATAAAGATTCCCTCCTAAACAAGAGACACACCTGCTGTATCTCAGTATGGCCTGGGGGATTATCCTTCCTGATGCTGAGAGCATGTGACCACCTGAGCCCTCCACCCAAGCTCATGTCACCACCTGGGCCCCAACCTGAACATTTTCCCCTTAAAAGGCCTGATCTAAACCTGCCTCGTGTTTTTTCACCACCTTTGGTGAAAATAGCCTGGCAGCTCGCTTTTCCTCCTATTAAAACCTTTCCTTTCAGAGTGGTCTCTTGTGGTCATTTCCATTCTAACACAGATGACATTTTTTCATTTGTCAAACATGTAATGTGTACTCTTTAGGAGTAAAGCTCATAGAAGTTAAATAAATTGCTCAGGGCCACAAAAAAATAATAAAGAGAAGAACTAGGATTTGGAATTAAACTCCAAGTCCTTAACAGTATGCTGTAAGTTTTAAGTTTCTTATTCCTAACCCCTCCCCACCATGCCATTCAAGATCTTTCTTCGTGTTTTTAGAGTGTATACTTCCCCACCTCCATCTCCTGGCAACATCTCATCTCAGCAAGAGACAAACTTATCTTCAAAGTAGGAGTATTCCTGTAGACCTTAGTATAAAGTTAAAAAAATAGATTTAAAAAACTAATAATTTGAATGCTATTGTCAAAAAATGTTGCAGAGTTGGGACTTATCCAATGTCATAAACCTATGTTAATTCTGAACTTCCTAGTGTTCTTGAATTCTCTAAATAGTCCTGCTAACTTAGTTTAGCTCACTTTTTTTCTGTTCCAGGCCAAGCAGCAGGCCTAGAGTCTTTGGTGAGCACAACTCGCAAAATTCCTTGAAGCACTCATGAAGACATAAGAATGAATGGAGATTAACTTGTATAGATGCCTTTTGTTTTAATTATATAAAACAAGTTCACTCTAGATGCTATTATGGTGGAAGAACTGGCCTTTTATGACAATGAAATTCTCTCCCATTTAACATTCTAATATAAATATTAAAAAGCTGCAGATAGCACTCATGTGGTTCAAGCTAGCAAACTAATGTTTCTGGTAAAAAGAGAAACATATAATGATAAAAAAAAATCAAAACTACGTATTTGTTATCACTGTAACTGACATGCAAATGAAATATTCAAAGTCCATCACATCATGAAAATAAAGCTCTTACAACACAGAGGTAATCACATAGGAAGAAATGTGCCACTACCAAGGTACCAAGTATTATTTTGGGGGATAAAAAGAGACAAAAAATCAAAACAAACAAATAAAAAGCTCTATTTGTTTTACCTCTAATTGTCGTTTCTGGGTTAACAAGAAACACCTAATGTTCAGGGAAGCCACTCAAACATGCATTTAATTATTTACTTCTGAGACTGCCTTTTGTCAAAAAAATTTCTAAAAATAAAATGAAAAATAAAATTCTATGTAAGAGATAATGGATAAGTTGTACCCATCCAATAGCCCTCCAAATATTTATATTATGTTTATGCTCATAGATCAGTGTTACTCTCAGAAAAGCTTCTTTTTGCAGAGGGTGGTGACATCTGGGGAGAGTCAAAAGTCAGCATTAAGTGAGACACCTCTACCACATATTCTGAGGTTCAGGGAGCATCAAGGAAGAGGCATTGGAAAGAATGTCAGAGCTGAAGGATGGGCAGGAGTGCTGTCTCCAGATTATGAAGTGGTGATTATATTCATGAGTTCACAGTGCTTGTCATTTGCATGCACTAATCTGCACATTATTTGGCCCATCATTTTTTTTTCGAGGCAGGGTCTCGCTCTAGTCCAGGCTGAGCTGGAATTCACTATATAGTCTCAGGGTGGCCTTGAACTCTTGGCGATCCTCCTACCTCTGCCTCCGAGAGCTGGGATTAAAGGCATGGTCCACCATGCCTGGCTCATCAACATTTTGAAATGGATGATGAAAAAGGTAGAAAAAAACACATCAAAATAGAAGTGGGACTAGTAGGAAAGAAGAAGGGATTTAATGGAGAGGGAACAGGGCTTGAAGGACAAAAGAAGATCATGTGAGGGCATTATGATCAAAATATATTTTGGACATGCATGAAAATTTTCAATAAGTTAAAAGCTCACCTTTTAAAGTAATACAAATGCATTTTTGATGCAAGATAATGAAACATATACAGTTAAACAATAACAAAGGAAGCAGACTTTATGCAAGAACATGGTAAGAAGACAACATATTCAAAAGGGAAATGCCCCATTATAAGCAATGTTGGAAAGTTACATACACATATAAAACAGTATTAAAAAGAGAATTGTATTTTCATCACATGACCTCACTAGCATTATTGACTACCTTACTACTCAGAGCTTTGCCAGTGACCTATTACCACTCAATTTAAACAATTCACCTTATTTTATGCTGCTAAGATTTAAATTACAATTGAATGTTTATCATTCAATTGCATAAGCAGAGGTTGTCTAAACAGTGGCAAATATAATTAATCGACAAAATTTTAATGAGATGGTAGTGCGGCAAATTAGCACTGCTCTGTCAAATGACATAGATTTGGTTTAGTTCTGGACAAATCATAAGTTCTGGGCCACAGCTTCCCTACTTATAAAATGAGGGTGTGAGATGATCTAGTAGCATTCCAAAGCTGCTTCTGATAAATTCTTTTTTTAAAATTTTAATCAACATCTGAATATTTGTTTAACAAACACAAAGTATTTCTCAGTGGTCATGACTGTTGCAATTGAAGATAAGTCACTACTTCCAATTTCACTATCCCCTCATTCATCTTTTTACCCATTTTAACCAAGCCTCTAGAGAACTGGGGATACATGTTTTTGGCAATAGAAAAGGGAGTTTGGCAAAAGAAAAGAAAGTGAAGCTTAGGTAATAAATAAAAAATTGCTAGCAATATGTTCTAATGGGCAGAGAGGCCCTTTGAGGTATGTGACTACAATATCTAGATTTTGTAATTTACCAAATAAGTATTTAGAGCCATAACTAGATTGAAATGTAATCATTGTGGATCCTAGTTTTAAATAACATAAATCCATTTTGTTCCTGTGGGAAAAGAAGTAGTAAGGATGGTAGTAGAGACAATAGAGGTAGCAAGGAAGAACAGCTAGAACCAGAGTTAAAAATCTGAAAGTGGGGGCTGCTCAGTGGTTATTGGCTTGCCTGCTGGCTGAGAGCAGCAAGCAGGACCAGGAGACTGAGAAAAGCAATACAGGAAACTGGTAGTCCAGTGAGGGAGGATGAGGGTAGGAGTAGTTTCACCTCCATCCTCAAGACCATGAGGAAGCAGGCATTCAGCAGACCCCGTGCTTCAGATGGAGATGCGAGCAGCAGTGGGCTGGGGGATCCCCGCTTCCAGAAGGGACACTACTCCACAGGAGGCCATCTTTCTGACCCCTGCCCATGCTGAGGTTTCCAGAGGGTCATACCCAGGAGACACAGGGCACTCTGACCCTCCATTAACTCAAACTCTGCCCACCTCAAAGCTGGAAGGTAGCCTTTATTCCAGCCCCACAAGACCCATCAGTTCCAAGGGGTCTGGGCCAGTCACTGCAGAGGAAGGGGAGCAGTTGGGCCCTTCATGAGACCCTCTCCTAGGGCACCCCCTGCAGGACTCTTGCTCTCAGCTGCAGCAGTCCAGGCACATCTGGAAAGATGTAACCCCCCACTCCCCCCAGCCAAGCAATGCCTGAAAGGAGCTCTGGAATCCTGATCTCCTGCAATCCCAAAGCAAGACCTGTGCCTGCTGCCCTGCAGTCCCTGTCTACCCCAGGCTGCCCCTCTCCACCCCTAAAGGGGCAACCAACAACCGCAGGCAACAGCAAGGCAACTCCAAGGATCACATTTAGCCTGCCTGAAATTGAACTCCTTTCTCGCATCCTCAAGACTGTCACTGTCAACACCCCCAGCCAGAGCCACAAGCCCAGTGACCCCAGAGTGCAGAAGGCCCCCTTGATTAAAAAAAAAAAGCAGACTCACAAGCAGCCTTCTGTGTGGCCAAGAACTATCCCACTGAAGCAACACCCGTTGCCACCAGTCCCAGCCACTGCTCACTATGACCCCCAAATGCTGGCAGCTGGTGGGCTAGGCCAGGGCAAAAGCAGCAGTCAAAGCAGTGTGCAGAGTGACATTTGCCTCTCTGACCCTAGGACTCCCGTTTTGGGAGGCAAAGCTGCAGAGCCTGCTGCCAACGTGGGTGACCAGCCCAAGGGACTGGAGGGCCACGGCCAAGGCCAAGGAGCCACTATTCATTCCCAACTCTGCCCTTGAGGAGCTGGAGACCTTGAAGGCCAACTCGGATGGGGCCTTAACCCTGGCCATGGAGAGCTACAACAGGCCTGGCCCAAGGTCCCTGTGTTTCCTGCCGTTGCCACAGTGATCCCGCCACCAGAAGGGTCCCCACCCCAGTTGCAGTGCACAACCTGCCGGTGCCCACCCTCTTTGGGATCTTGAAGGCAGCCCACAAAACAGTATCAGGAAGATCTTTTGCTGGCAATAGACCAGGCAGCGAGAGCAAGCAGGATGTAGGGTCCCTGAAGCATGTTTTTAAAAGTGTTGACTACAAGGCATCCCCCTTCTGCCAGTATTTTTACTGGCAACCAACTCCACTCCACCACCCTTCCCAACATGATAATTAAGGGCAGCAAGCAGAGGTGGGCTGGGGGTAGGTCAGGGTGTTTTTTACATTTCCCCCTCCGCTTTCTTTTTTTCCTTTTCTAAGTAGTACTTTTTTTGATATTTGGGTTTTTAAAATATTTATTGTCAATAATTAGATACATTGCATGAACAGGTCTTATGATGGCACCCCCATTATCCTCCTCCCTGTCCCCAACACACTGGGGACCCTCCTCAGAGGGCTTGCTGGACCAGTCCAGGGAATAGGCGGTTATAGATTGTTTGAGAGGTAGCCAGGATTTTTTTTTTGGGGGGGGGGCATAAATTGTATACAGCTTTCCTTGGTTCTGGTCAGTGTTCCATGCTCCTGCAAAGTGAGGCGCTCTTGCCCAGCCTGGGACTCTACAAAGACTGAGGGAAGGGGCACCACTGGGCAAGATGTGTATCAGCAGGTCTAGGCATTATAGAAAGAAGCCAGGCTGTACTCTCCTGTCCCTTCAGTAGGTAGCCTATGATAACCTGCTTCAGTAGGTGCATGAAAATGCTTCAGAAAGAAAAAGACAACCTCACCCACTCCAGTCTCCACATCTGTACCCATGCCTAGTACTCTCTGCCTAGGGTTTGCCCAGAAAGTGTCACCCTCCAGCCCAAGCAGGAGACTAAGGGTGAAATGGATGTGTGGGCAGCAGGGCTGCTTGACGGAATGGCCTCCAGTAGCCAGAAAGCCCACTAAGCAAGTTCCTCCTCAGTGTCACCAGTGCTGGCCCTGACCCTGGAGATAGTCCAAGGATCCATGGAGTGTCCACCTGCCAGGCTGTCAAGGAGGGAGCCTTGGGGTGACTCCAGCAAAGTGTCTGCTCGCTGCTTTCTATGTTAGCTACAGGTATTGTGTATGCTTTTCCCTCCCAAGCCTATAGAAATGGGGGGGGGTAAGAGGCATCTCACAGTATTAGCTTCTCCCTCTCCTTCCCACAGCCACCTGAGGACTGGTTTTGTCCTGAGATTCCCAGAGAAAGCCCAGCTATGAACATGCCCTCAGAGTGGCTCAGGGAATCTAGCAAGACCCACTGGCCTTCCTGCCTCTGGGTCACTTTATAGGCCCTAGAGGTTTGCTTTCTCGTGGGCTGACCTCTGTTCTCCCAGCCCCAAAGCCCAGCTGCCTAACTGGAGACCCTCAACTATTCCTCCCATCCCATCTGCCTTGATGGGAGGCAAGGACATGTTCACAGCCCCCACCACACATACAACCAAAAGAGAAACCCTTCCAAATTAGTTTGGGGCCTAAAGCCAGGGTGGTAGGGGCTGGCAGCCTACAGGGCTAGTCAACCCCATGAGGTCAGCGCAGGAAGATCAACTTAGTTTGGTTTCGTCTTTGTGTCTCGTTTTCTCCTCATCATCACTGAATCTGTTTTCAGCAGCCACCCATGTTGGCCACGAAGCAGTGGCAGTGGCCTGTGGCATGTTCTGGATAAGTAAGAATGCAGGGTGATAGTGCTTGTTATGTCTTGTTCTCCCCTCCTTTGAAAATTCTCTTGTAAAAGCCAGGCTTGGTGGTGCACACCCATCATGCCAGCACTAAGGAAGCCGAGGCAGGAGAATCATAAGTTCCAGGCCAGCCTAGGCAGGGTTAGAAATATAAGGTTTTAAATTTGACATCTCTATGAAATGGAAGCTAGAGCCCTCCTCTTGGAACATTCAATCTATGAGCCTCAGGGGACTCAGAATTCAGCAGGAGTCCCAGCTTGCCATCTGGCCCTGCTTAAGAAAGGTGTAAATACTACTACAGAGTTGAAAATTGATGGTGTAAAAAATACTGTATTTTTATAATGGTCATCACATCATTGTGACTCTCTCCACCCCCTTTTGAACTTGGTGTCTGTCTTCCTGAAACCTCACCTGCCTTTTCTCCTATGAGCTCTTAATCCAATAATTGTATTACTGCCATTAAAGGATGTAGTTTTTTTTTTTTTAAGAATCTGAAAATGTGTCTGTGGCTCATTCTTGGAAATAGCTATTCTCAAAGTTCCAGATGAAATTAAATGCCCAATAATTGATGAACTCATTTGTAATATTAAAGTATAAAATTTTATTTCTTAGATGTATAATTGCTTAGGATTTGTCATTTAAAATCTTCAACAGAGTTTTGAATGGTACAATTAGTCATCTATATCTTCCTTGAAATGGAAGAATAACATAAGTGTTCTTTAGCAATCCTATAAAAGGAACTGATGTTAATTATTTTAAACAAATGCAAGTTTTAACTCAATAGGAAATATGTGGTATTGTGTTTTGTTTTCTTCTTCCATAGGTTATACGTTTTAGGCACATACATACAAACATTTATCTTTTGGGGACAGGCAATGTGAGTTTCTGTGAGATATTTCTCCCAGGCACTCATAAAAAAGCTCACATGATATCAGTCATTAAAGAATAAAAAAAAGCTTCATTCCAAATACCTCACTTGCTTTCTCTGTCATATTTGTAGCATTTTTGGTCAAAGTTCATAAAGTAAGAGTGACACAAATGCCCACTAAGAGGGAAAAATAACATTTTACTACAGCTTCTCGGAATGAGCAGGACCATAGACAAAGACATGTTTACAGAATACCAGATTTTTATGCTTTTTAAATTATAATATAGTAATTATAAAATTTATGGGTTCACTAACCTTTTCATATATGCATATGCTTACACACAATATGATTCAATGGGTAGTATGGGGTGTTACTGATCAACAAAATGTGGTTATTTCAGATTAAGCTTATTAAACTATATCTTATTTAATGTATTATTGGGAAATTATAAAGTGAAACATCTGTCCCACTACTTATTAGGTCAGAATCTAGTTGGAAAGTATATTTTCATAAGGTTATCCAAATGATCCTTCATGGTCAGATCTGGATATATCCTCTGACAAGTATTTAAATACTTTCTTAGACGAACCCAAAAGGAAGTTATATTGATGAAGGGAGAGAGGAGACTGGGGTTATAAGAATAGAATATGCATGGGCAATTTAATTTTACAATCTGAAGCTATTTTACAGGTGACTTTTTTCCATTAACAGTATACAAAGCAGGTTTCCTCCCCCACCTCATTGAGGGGTAGAGTTGAATCTTGAATCAAGTGTGTGAATATAGTTTTGATAATATATCACATTCTGCAGATGAAACCACAACATTTGAAAGAAGGATATGATGAATACCATTTTAAGACAAATTGTAGCAATCCTCTGAGAAAAGAGATAGTACAAGACCCTTATTTAAATGGGTGAATATTTGATTTAGGGTTTTCTCAACATTTTCATCCTTCAATCAGTTTTTAATATTTCATATGACCATAATTTGATTAAAGTAAAATCATATACAAGAAAGTTGAATGGTACATGCATCTCAAATTTCTCATCCTTACCATAATTTTCAATGTCAAATATAGGTAGGATTCAAGTAAAATGAAATTGTATTGTTAAACTGAGAGCATGACAGCATCTTTTATCACAAATTCAACATACTGTACATTTCCCATTTAAGAGTTCAATATTTACTTCATGCAAGTAAAAAATCTTAATAAGTAAAAATTAATTTACTTTCAAGCTAGTGGCATTTGCCTCTTTTAATATGAATTTAAAATTAAGCTGACGACCTTGACCTCTCCTAACAAACAATTTCAGTTTATTTTCACCTACTCTTTAATCTGCTTTTCCCTTGTCATTCATTTTGTGAAATGTACATCTTTCTTTTTATTAATGACTTGGGGCATTAAAACTGCCTCACTAGCAGAGAAGTGTATTGATAATAAGGTACCAACACATCTAAGTGGAATAGAGAATTGGCTGCCCTTTCTGGTGGTAGAAAGATGATCTGAAACTTGAAGTAAATCTAAGGTGAGTATGAGGATTTCATTCAAGAGAAAGAAATCTAATATATCTGATGTTAACTCACAGTTTTATAAAGTTTTGAATTAGAAAGAGCCATGGTGGGGGAGAATATCCACAGACATCACCTCCTCAGCAACAACACACAAAGGGGAAAAATAACTGGCTACCTCTTGTGCAATTTATAATCCTCTACCCCACGGACTGATCCAGTATTCCCACGGAGGAGAGCCTACAGTGGGTTGGGGAGAGAGAGGAGGGAATTGTATGAGATTTTCTCATACAATATATCTAATTATTGACAATAAAATTATTTAAAAATAGAAAAATACAGACAGATTAGCTGAATTAGCTAATGAAAGATATGAGAGGATCTAGGCAAATATGGATAAGCATTCAAAGGGGTGGAGGGAGGTGATAAAGGAGGTAAAGAAAAATGGTATGAGTAACAATTTGGATAGACAAATGACTGAGGCAGAGATCTGTAGAATCATATAGGAACATGTAACATGTAAGAACATTTCTTACAATTACAGACTGTAGAAACCTACTCAAGAAATGTAAAATATGGGGAAGGAAACCATGTAATTGTAAACTGAGACAACATTGCTATCTTTTCTTAAGTTTATGAAGTGAGAGGATAAGGAGAGAGGGAAAGAATTGGAAAGTGGGAGGTAGGAGGAAAAGACAAGGAAGAGGGAAAATAAATACTATGTTTAGATTTGTTACCTATGTCTTGGTCCATTTTCTGTTGCTATAAAAATAATACACATTAGGCAAGGTATAAAGAAAAGTGCCTATATAATTCAGAGTTCTGGAGGCTAAGAAGTCAAAAAACAGAGCAATTGGAGAAAGGGTTTCAAAACAGAGCAGAAGTTAAAAGGTCAAAAGAGCAAACACAGGAGACAAAACACAAGGGATAGCTTCAAAACAGCATATTCTCATAGTATCTAATCCAGTCCCAGTACAGTAAGAAGTCACTCATACTTATGGCAATTACCCAGTACATTTTAAGAGACGCTATTCTCTTTCAATACTCTACAAAGTCCTTATGGTCTCCATTCCTAACACCACCATGATGGCAAACAAATTCCAACTAATTTTTGAAGGGCAGAAGCCATAATGTTACCTGTAAAATCAAATCTATGAATGGAAGAGAATAACAGTTTGACATTTCTAGAAGCATCTAGAACAATGAGGAAATTTAGCATTGTATTTTGGCTGATAATTATCCCAAATGTCTATCAACATTATAGTCAAATAGTCGATGACTCATTGATTTTAGAGGCCGCATAGGATTTCACTCATTTTTACTAGATACTTATAGCATTGCAAAGTAATAAAAATTAAACTACATGCTGAATGATGATTTCAAAACCAGTGTGCATCATATATTTGAAAGAAAGAAAAGACATAGGGCTATATTTTAAGTATGTTTTGGGTGATCTTGCTGTTCAGCACAAATATAAGAGCAAATTTACCATATATAAACATGGCTAGGGTAAAAAAATGAGAAACACTTAGAAATCTTTCTAATCACAATCTCCCATTTGGACTAATATTTTTGTTTTTAAAAGTCAACCTACTTTATCACTAATTTCACAAGTCTCTGTGATATGTAAAACCTTAGACTTTTCAAATGACATCTTCAATATTACCTGTATACTATTATGATGGTGTCTTCAGCTGTAGGTCATCTGCACTTCTGAGACTTCAATAGCATTACAGAACATATTTTCTTTAATGCATTTTTATTAAGGAGAAAAACATTAAAAGGCCTTAATAAGATTTCATCAAATAAATTGTCCTTTTGGTACATGATTACTACATAAACATTGGTGTATAGGAGTAATATAAAATCTACTGTTACTCTTCATTGTGGGAAGGAAATTATCATAGGTAAACAATACAAATGTCACCATGAAAATAAAATTTATGGTTGTATTTCTCAGAGTTCATAAACCTTCATTTATAAGATTTAAAACATTCAATTCCTAGGGACTTCAAAAAGGATTCCAAGATTTTGCTCCTCAAATCAAGGAGAAATTTTAAATTATGTAAGGCAAAACTTCTAGATCATAAAAGGTACTACTTAAGTGGAGTTTTGTCTGCCTATCATTCAGAAAAGCAAAATTATGAAATGGATGGGCTTTCAAGGCATTTTATGTATGTTAGCTCTTCTTTTCATTTTCCTCCTTTGTCAGGCTTATCTTTATTTTACACTCAAACTTGTTCTGTGATATTTTCCTGTCTCCCTGTAAGCTTCATATTTTTATTCCTTGAATAGATCCTTTTGTCCTGCCATGCTTTTTGCATATAGCGGTTCACGCATAGCAGGGCACTTTAGCTCCTATTATTTTTATTGGTGGATGATAGACAGAATTTGTCAGAACCTATTTGTCATGGTTTGATACAGGTGTCCCCCACAAACAATTGAATGTGTTCTGATAGATCGATCCTCAGCTGATGGCAATTCGGGAATTAGAACCTCACTAGAGCTGTGTTGTTGGGGGTGGGCTTATGGGGGTTATAAGCCAGCCCCCCCCCTTGCCAGTGTTTGGCACACTTTCCTGCCGCTGTTTGCAGTGCTGTGGCAGAGGTGATGTCCAGCCCTCTGCTCATGCCATCGTTTTCCCTGCCAGAATGGAGTCTCCCCTTGAGTCCATAAGCCAAATAAACCCATTCCTCTACAAGCCGCTTTTGTTTGGGTTCTTCCTGTGCAGCAACTAGAATGATGACCCCAACAGTTTTGGTACCAGGACGTGGGATCATCTGTTGCTGCTGGAACCCTGGTCTTGTGGCTTTGGTTTTCTGGAAGTGATCTACAGGAGGAATGTGGAAGGATTTGAACTCTCGGCCTAAGAGATGCCTTGCAGTGTTGTGAGTACAGCGTGATGAACCATTCTGGTCAGAGTTGAAAGACCTGAATGTAATGAGAACTATGGACTGTGAGGTTTGGCTTACGAGGGGGAGAAAGAACTTTATCAGGACTGTGCCAGAAGCAGTTTGTGTGAAAGGCTTGCTGTTGTCTGCTTGTGTCCTGGGAACCTGTGCAGGGTTGCTTGACGTAAAGATGGACTGGTGTGAGCAGATGGAGATGGCACAGAAAGAAAGATCTTAGGGTCGAAACTGCTGCCCGTTCACCTGCAATTGTTT
>PVHP010046753.1:0-13170 GCA_004024765.1 Zapus hudsonius | reverse complement strand
TAAATGCATAATGGCACAGAACATTCACACTGCAAAACATGAGGCACAGCAAAAACAGATTGAACCAATACAAGATTTAACACAAGTAGGGCACCATCAAGCTCTAACTCCAAGTTCAATGATTCTAACCAACAACACAAGTCTCTTGGAGATTCAATTCCGCCCCTCCAGCTTGGCTACTCACAGTCCAGGAAAACTTCATCTGGTGCTGGCAGCTCGCCTTGGCACACATCCATAGTCCTGGAATTCTTTGGGTCTCCATTGCAACCCACAGTTCATCCTCATGGCTCCATCAGGCTCCATGCAGGCAACCTAGCACACCTGCTTCACACGTCAATGGCCATTTTTCAAGAACAACTGTGTTGGAAATCCAATGACCCTCTCTTTTTGCATTTGTTATATTCTACAGAGCCAGGTGGGCTACCAACTTGTTAATCCGGGGGGGGGGGGGGCAAAGTGTTCATGTCCCTTACTTCAAAGAGTCCGCATTCTTCCTGTTGTTTCAATGCAGACCAGCTGGCCCAGTCTCAATGGTTATAATCTCTCAAACAATTGCAGGTGTATGGGCAGCAGTTTCGACTCAAAGATCTTTCTTTCTGTGCCATCTCCATCTGCTCACACCAGTCCATCTTTACGTAAAACAACCCTGCACAGGTTCTCAGGACACAAGCAGGCAGAGTGCAGTAAGCCTCTCACACAAACTGCTTCTGGCACAGTCCTGACCAAGTTCTTTTTCATCCTCATAAGCCAAACCTCACAGTCCATAGTTCTTACTGCATTCAGGTCTTTTAATTCTGACCAGGATGGTTCATCAAGCTGTACTCACAGCACTGCGAGGTGTCTCTTAGGCTGATATTTCAAATCTTTCCACATTCCTTCTATAGAGCACTTCCAGAAGACCAAAGCCATAAAATCAGGGTTCTAGCAGCAACAGACCCCCACATCTCTGTATGTCACGTGCATGCTTCAGGATATTCCTACACACCCTGTGTCACTTACAATCTTTCCAACCCCTCTTCCACAATGTTTCCTGAACCTTGGCAGGCATGTTAAAAGTCTGATTTGGTGTTGAATTTTCTGTAGGCTCTGAATTTCTGCTTTGATGAGTTTTGAGTGACCACACTATCTGTTGCCATCTTCCTGAAGCTGGTTGTCAGGCTAGCAGTGAGAGCAGTACTCCTGTGAAAATTTCTACTTTCTCTGAATGTCTCCTGGGTCCTGGCAGATGTGGTAGAGATGACATGTCTTGTGGTAGGTAGGCAGTGTGATATCTTTTCTTGTTGTATTAATGGATCTTGGACCTCCTCAGTATTCACTGCCATCTGCAATATATATATATATATATATATATATATATATATATATATATATATATATATATATATATATATATATATATATCCAACCAAGAGTGACAGCAGCTTGGATTAAAGGGGTTAAGCATAGTTCTTTGAGAGTCATTTTGATATGTGTACGTACTCTTAGTCAAAGAGCACTGGGGCCTCTTTTTGGGATCTATGAGTTTACTATCCATAGGATTCTGACTTGGTTCCCAATACCAGGTATGAGGAATCTCCTACTGAGCAAACCTCATATCCGATCTGAAATAGATGTTTATCTGTACAAGCTGTGTCACTTTGCCACAGGTGTGTACTTTTTGCTCAGCTGTTTGATTTCATAGCTTGAAACATCTCCTGCTTATTTGTCCTGTTGGTGACCAATTTCTCCAGCAGCTTTCACAGCACTTTCCAGCACTATGATGGCACTGACTTCACTTAGGAATTTTTAGTCATGAAATTCTACCATAGAAAAGTTGATATTTACCTTTATTTTATCTTCCTAAGCTATACAGGATTTTCTTTTTTAAAAAAATTAATTTACTCAAGATGGGCATGGTGGCACACTCCTGTAATCCCAGCATGTGGGAAGCAGAGGAAAGAGGGTCAACATGAGTTTGAGGCTGCCTTGAAACTACATAGGGAATTCTAGATCAGCCTGAGCTAGAGTGAGACCTTACTTTGAAAAAACAAAACAAAACCCCCAAAATTAATTTACTCTTTGTGTGTGTGTGTGTGTGTGTGTGTGTGTGTGTATGTGTACATTCCAAGTTCTCTTGCCCAGCATATCCACCTTTATATATTGCTGTGAAATCAAACCTTGGATGGAAGGCTTTGTAAGTGCCTTTAACCACTGAGCCATCTCTCCAGCCCCTAAAGGACTTTCAAGTAATATTTTTCTCCTTAAAACACTCATAGCCTTATTGTAATTAAATCATTAAATTTAAACATAGATGCTAAAGTTTTTTTATTTTTATGATTGCCAATATAAAAACAATTGTACAATAATAGGACAATGATATCTATGTAACTTTTTGTCATGGAGAGGCTTGCCCATAATCTCTATACTCAGAAGATATAGGTTGGCATATTGTAATTTAGAAGACACCATGGGATATCAGATTGATCATGTCTCATAAAATAAAAATTAAAAAAAACAAAAGAAAAAGCCAATATAATGATTAAGATGGCCATAAATTATGTAGTGACTACATCACTGCCTATTATCTTAATGTTTATGCTGGCTGCAGATTTATTCCCTATTTAACTTTTTAAGTTCCTAATAATTATGCTTATATATAAAATGTTTTATTATTACCTTTGAGAATTATAGCTTTTTATTCCTATCATAAATATATGTATTTTTCCTTATAGCTGAAAAGTTTCTATATAAAATGTATGTAGGGCACTTTTTTGTTTTACTCCAAGTGATATCTTGAATTCTTAACAGTCTGAAAATATGTTGAAGTTAAAAACAAATCTAATTCTATGTATTCTTCCTTTAGTCTCTCACTGAAATGTTAAAGTGGAGGAGGGAATACTAGGTTTGAAAGGGTACAATGTGGAAAGAGGAAATGAAGATGAAGAAGGTGAAATAAGAATCAATCAAAATGAAGTATGAAAATACCATAAGGAAACCTTTTACTTTGTTAGCTAATTTAGAAAGAAAGAAAGAGCGTGGCTTGTATCCACAGACCTGAACATGGCATCAAGCATGCTGTAGTTGTATGATGTTTGCTGAATAATAAAAGGCTAAATGTAAAAAAAATCTAAAAGATATTTCTGTTTATTTTGCTGATGTTTTGGTACTAATTAATATGATAGAGTTGCAGTTACCTTCTCATTGCTGGGACAAATATCTGACTAGAAGCAGTTTATTGGAGGAAAGTTTATTTCAGGCTTACAGATTCCCAGGGAAACACCATCAATGGTAGAGGAAGCTGGCTCACTTCATTCATACCAGAGAGAAACAAAACCAACATCCAACAAACACAAACAGCCAGAGCTCAAACGTGTGTGTTCTCTATACATTTATTAAGGCTGGACTACAAGATCCGCCCCCAGTGACACCTCCAGCAGGCTACTGAAGATTTAGTAGGAAGCTTGACATTAATCAAACCATCTCTGAGGCTATGGGGGAAATCCCATTCATGTTCAAACCAACACAGTAACATACCTAAGCACACCTTGTGTTAGTTTTAAGGCAGCAGAAGTAATTCCAAAGTAGACAGTTGGTCTTCCTAAGGATGAGGGTGGAGCTGGGAGCAGATTTAAGCCAAATATTGACTCTAAAGCTAAAATTCAGTGCAGGCCCGCTCCAGAAATGCCCCGAATCATGTAGTTTGGAAAAATTCTTTAATGATTCTAACCCATGTCAGCGTAGAAAGGGACAACACATTATGCCAACTCATTCCCTTTGACTTCCACTTACCATCTCGTGCCTTCGTTAACACCATGTCCCTCGTTCCAGGAGACATCTCTTCCCTTTGTGAACTGTGCTGTTTTTAAGGTTAACAAGATGGACAAATAAGATGAGAAATGCCTGTACTGAGAAAAGCATCACTGAAGAGAGATGAAGAGACTGACTAGTATATGAGAAAGACCCAGGAGGTTTCCTCAGAGTAGAGGAGGCTGCAGCAGTGCTTATCATGGGGGTTACTGAATGGTGGTTGGAGGGGACTCACTCTTTCTAATTTCCCTTATGCATGTGCAGTTTCCCATAGGCTCATGTGATTGAGCACTTGGTTCCCAGCTGTCGGTATTGTTTGGGAAGGCTATAGAACCCTGAGTAAGTGGAACCTGCTGGAGGAAGTGGGTCACTGGGTGCAGGCATGAGGTTTTAAAGCCTAGCCCCACTTCCTGTTCATTCTCTTCTTCCTGTGGATGGGATGTGTCCAGCCAGCCTTCTGTTCCTGCTGCCATGCCTTCATCATCATAGTGGAATGTGTCCCCTTGGAACTGTAGGCCAGAATAAACCCTTCTTTCCTTAAGCCATTTAAAAAAATGTATTTATTTATTTGAGAGAAAGAGGCAGAGAGTGTGAGTATGGGCATGCAGGGCTTCCTGACCCTGTAAACTAATTACAGATGCATGCACCTCTTAATGCATCTGGCTTTACAGGGGTACTGCTGGCTTCATTCCCCATAAGTCTGCCCCCAACAACACAGCTCCAGCTAAGTTCTAATTCTAAAACTGCCAGCAGTTGGGGATCAAGCATTCAGAACACATTCATTTGTGGGTGACACCTGAATCAAACCACAACAGTGGGTTTTGTTTGTTTTTCTTTGTTTTGTAGTGCTTAGGATGAAATCTAGGATATCATGTGTACTATGCAAGATTTCTTGGGTGTATGGTTAAAAGTCTGATTGGTCTTAATCAGAAAGTAGCTTAAAGAAACTCATACAACAGTGATCTATTTAACCCCAATGTGTCCAGGGTCCTTACCTTTAGGTGAGTTGAGATGTTCGATCTCATTGTCTTTGGTTATTTTTGCATAATTTGTCTTACAAATTCATTTTGCATGTATTCCATATGCCTTTTAGAATGCTCTAGTGAAGTGTAATCCCTGTTTAGATTACTATTTGATCAAGAAACACCTTATCATATATTGCTTTATCTCATGCCAGAGACAGGAAACTCATTTTAAAAAAAATCAGAAAAGAACTTGAGTACAGAGTGTATGCAATAGCCCCTTTGGGGGACTGTGGAAATTAATAATGAGTTAGGATTAAGGGATATACTGAGGAAAACAAAAGCCTCAAGAGATTGGAACTTAGAATAGCCTCTGTATAGCCTCTCCTGTTGCCCCCACCCCCAAATAGCTCTTTGTTTGGAACCTAGCCTGGAATATAGATGACATTGAATGGTATGTATTTGAAGATATAGTAGGAACATCCAGGATTTAAATGAATATAGTTCAGTGTAATGAGATCAGGTTGACCATGTAAAGGAGGTTCGGGTGAAGACAGATAAAATATATAGGCCCTGGTTCTATTTATTTTGTGACAGCATAAACTAGTACATTACAAAAAGAAGATATAAAATAAGAGACTACAAATGGCATGTCATCCAGAGGCTTGCTAGTACCACATTGCAGAGCTTCCACTCTCCTCCCTAATATTTGCAGCCACCAGCCTATCCTGCTGGACCACTCTGCCAAGCGAAATATACAAAGCTACTACTGCTCAGCTCTCCTCAGCTGCTCTAAACAAATTATCAGAGGATGATGATAACTCAGAGGCTACATTATTCTGGGTAAAGGCCATCAGAAAATATTGTACATAACAGCTTTTTAGAAAATCTCTATGTTTTCCATCTAAGAAATACAGTTAGGTGAATCAGTATGAACTATGGAGTATAATTGCTATGTGAACATAAGCCAGTCATGGCTTCATCACTTCATAATAGCTTTACCTTCTTTGCTTTTGTTAAATTAGATGAGAGTCAGAAATTTTAAAAAAGAATTGTACTGTTTACTTGGAGCACAATTTGGTGGAATTCAAGCCAACTTATGTAATTTACTAATGATTCCAAGAAATGTATGTGAAAAATAAAACCACTGCTCTCAAGAGAGAGAGGATTTGAGTGTATAAGCACTTTTTTATGTTAGCCATGATTTTAGTAAAGGTTTGAGAAGACTTCAAAGGCTATATTTGCTAAAAAGACAAAACTTTTTTTTATTATTTCTTATAACTAGAGTTCATGTAAATAAATATCTCTTTGAATCCTTTCTAGGCATTACTTTATGATATACTATCTCTGGTTATGTTTCTAAAACATAACTCTAGCCTTTAATGAAAATTCACTGCAGCTAGGGAGATGGCTCAGACCGGGGTACACAAGTTTCATCCCATGGTGGCCTTCTGTATTCCCAGCTCGCTGATGCTGTCCTGAGATGCCAAGCACAGCAAGGAACAACACCAAGCCAAGAGCCACAGGTGAAAAGGCATAGGACTGGAGGAAATTTGTCCCCTGACTTCTATGTGTGCGCTATGCACAACTGCACACTGCACACGTACAGTCAATGCTCACACCACACCAACAACCATCTTCTGTCTTCTGTATTTCTCAGTTTCTCTTTTCTTAGTTTTCATTATGTGACTCTTGTGTAATTTGAGAGAAGGTTGATCTGACCCCACTTTGAGCTCAGTTTAGGAAACTCCGTGAGGCCACAAAAGCTTTACACTTCACTTGATTTGTTTCTTTTAAAATCTTCAAGTTCACTTCTTATTATAGTTTCCTATTCTCTGTATATATCTTCAGGTTTATTTTAAGTTTTATTATAATAAACATATTTCATACTTAATTCATAGTCCATATCTGGCATCCAAATGTCTCAAGTATGTGGGTCGATTTTAAATTTTTTTGCATGCAGTATGCATGTCGTGTCAGGGTGTGTGTGTGTGTGTGTGTGTGTGTGTGTGTGTGTGTGTGTGGTGTATGTACATGTGTGTGTAGATGAGTGCACCCTTTTTGCACAGGGCATTACTGAGGTTACAGACTTTTGAAGCCACATCTTTTTTTAAGAAATCTTTTATTGATTCATTTTTAAGCAGAGAAAGAGAGAGAGAGAGGGAGGAGAGAGAGAGTCTGGCTTATGTGGGTCCTGGGGAATTGAACTGCGGGCTTTAGGCACTGGAGGCAAGTGCCTTAACTGCTGAGCCATCTCTCCAGCCCTGAAGCCACATCTTTTTACCTGGGTGCTGGGTATCAAATTCTGGTCCTCATATTTGCATGACAAGTGCTTTTACTCACTGGGCCATCTCCCCAGCCCAAAGGTCTTTTTTTTTTTTTTTTTTTTTTTTAATTATCGTTGGCTCCAATATTGCTCCTTGCTTTTGGGATCTAGTTTCCTTGAATGCTTGACTGTGTGTTGCTCATTGTATTTGAAAAGTATTATCTGGCCTAGAGTCTCACATAAGCCCAAACTAACCTGGAACTCACACTGTAGCTTACATTAAACTCATGGTGATCCTCCAACCTTGGCCTACTGAATGCTGGGATGGTAGGCCTGAGCCATTGCACTTGTGAAAATTATATTTAAGGATAACAAGGTCAAGAATAAAGGCATCTTCCTCCAGAGAGGATATGTACTTATTTCTGTTAGGCACTTGAAAGCACCAGCAATATGACATTGCCTTAAGTCCAGTTCAAGACTTGAGGTTTTCTGAACAACCCAAAGAACAAGTTCTGGGTTCTAACCCCATGTGGGGACTCTCCTTATTCCAGCTCATCCTTTTCCTGAAGGTGTAACATTTGGGGGTTGTAGTTTTTTAGAGTAGGGTCTCCTATTTAGGTAGCTCTGGCCTTTCACATATAACCTGTTGTCGCTTGTCTTCTGAAATATTTAAAATAAAAATTTGAATATTAGGAATTTTTAAAAATTCTGAAAGAAAAGTCACTTTTGATCATTGCAATTTTCTGAAAAGGTAGTTACCCTGTGATTTGGGCCCAATAATTCCTTATTGTCTTGTCAAGGTTTCATGCTTTCAAGATGGTGATTTAAAAATTTTTAAAATTTTTTTATTGTTAGCTTCCATAATTATAGACCATAAACAATTATGATTTTCTTCCTCTCTTCCATATCTCTTCCCCCTCTCAATTAGTCTCTGGTATGTTTTGGTGTCATCTTTTCCTCCCATAATATGTAGGTATTATCAGGCACTGTGAAGTCACGAATATCAAGGCTATTTTGTGTCTGGAAGTTTACATTGTAAGCAGTCCTTTGGCTCTTACAGTCTTTCCATCTCCTCTTCCACCATAGACCTTGAGCCTCCGGAAGTGTGATAGAGATGTCCCAGTGCTGAACACACCATTGTCACTTCTTCTCAGCATTGTGGTGTCTTTTGCGTCACCCCAATGGTCACCACCACAAGACAGTGATTTTTATATTTTTTTTCAGCCATTTGGCTTGTTGGCGGGGCGGGTGTCTGAATAATGTAGGCCTTAATTACTAGAACCAGGCAACTAGTTCTTAATTCAGTCTCTTCTACTTTAGGTGAATTCCAGTCCTACCTCTTCTTCCCAGTCGAGTCCTCATTTCTGTGTGTGATCATACTGCACAAGACATCTCCATGAAATCCCAGAGTTATAAGGCCCAACACCATTCCATGGAGCAAAGAGTTCAACAGAAACACATGGCACCCCTTCATCACTACACAAAATGAGTTTGCACCATTTATATTAGCAGAGAGCTCAGTTCTTCAACCTAAAGCCACGTTGCTCTTGAGTCCCTATCAAGCACAAAGGAGACATGCTTGCTTCGTGCATATGGAACTGAAGGACCATTGTTCACTCCCATCCTCTCTACCTAAAGGAGCATTGCCAGTAGACATGAAGTGCTTATATGCTTCAAATTGTATTATTTTTATTGGCATACCAATAATGAGCTTTCATTACATTGTATTTCAAACAAGTCTCGATTTTCGTTTTCCTTCCTCCCTCTTTCCCCCTCATCCCTCCACTTGCCCCCCCAATAGCCTCCTCTCTGCTTTCATTCTACTTGTTTTCTTTTGTTCTCCCCACTTTCTCATGTCCTCTTCTGAGAGTGAGTTTGGTAGTTTTTAAGCCACAGCTTTCTCAAATTTTGTCATCAATATTTTTGAACAATTTTTAGGGCTCACAGTTCATCCTAGACATTTGGTTGACGTTCTGTCAGAGCAACAGATTTGAGGCTAGGAGATGAGACGGAGCTCAGTGGTAGAACACAGGCCTGGCATGTGTGACACCTCAATTTCATTCAATCAAAATACCAAAAAAAGTTTCTAAAACTTTAAAAATATCCATCCATCCAATTCAAAACATCTAAAAGGCACTATTCACTGTTCAAGCCAGATGACATTCACGAATGGCCTCTTTTTTAAAGTTTCTTTTTAAATTGTATTTATTTTTTATGGGGGGCAGGTAGGGAGAGAGAGGGAATGGGCGTGCCAGGGCCTCTAGCCACGGTAAATGACCCCAGATGCATGCACCTCTTGTACATCTGGCTTTAATGGTCCTGAGGCAAGTGCCTTAACCACTGAGCCATCTCTCCAGCGCAGCCTCTCTTCTTTTTATGTAAGCAGCACCCTGGACATGATGCCCACTGCTTGCTCTGTCCACCACCTGCACCCATACACTATAATAATATTTTGCCCCACTGAACATCCCAAAGCAACAAGCTTACTAACCATGGACTGAAACCTCCCAAAATGGGAATAAAAATACATTTTTTCTTTGTCTGGGGTATTTTCTTACAGGGACAGAAAATGATACATTTTGTAGGAAAGGCTCTCTGATCCTTGGTCCTTGATTGCTCTACTAGTTTCCTGGTCATCAGTCTTCCTCGCCCTCCTCCTAAGATCCCGATGTGCATTTTTCCAGTTCTTCACAAAAGTTTTTTTTGGCAGTGTGTGTTGGCACGCATCATACCTGCCAAGGCATGCTTGAGGAAATCAGGACACAACTTTCAGGGGTTGGCCCAAGCTCTCCACAACACTCACTATTGTTCACTACTGCTTTTGCCAGGCTAGGTGTCCCTCAGGCTTCTGAGGAGTTCTCTTTTCTCTGCCTTCCTTCCATAGAGCCATCAGTGTGATGTGACTACAGAAGCCCATTGCAGTTTCCAAACTCAGAAACTCGGGCTTGAGCCATTTCCCCAGCTCTAGTTAACTTAAAAAAATCTTTTTTTATTTGTGAGATAAGAGAGAGAGGAAGAGAGAGAGAGAGAGAGAGAGAGAGAGAGAGAGAGAGAGAGAGAGAGAGAGAGAATGGGTGTGCCAAGACTTCTTGCTGCTGCAAATCAACCCACTCCAGATTCTTGTATCATTCAAGGGAGTACCGAGGAATGGAACCCAGGCTGGAAGGCTTTGCAAGCAAGCACTTTGAGCTGCTGAGCCATCTCCCCAGCCCCCATTGAACTTTTTACCTCCATGAGTTGACACATACTGTTCACTCCTTTTCCACCTCATTCATCTGGAAAGTCATGTTCCTTCTTCAGGCTTCAGCTTAGATGTCACCAGTTTCTCCCTGAGTCTCCTAAGCTGCCTCCCACTCTGTTTCCACAGCCCTCTACATGTCTCCTGCCACCTCCTGGGATTGTAAGGAACAGTACATGCCACCCCCATACCAGGCTTCCAGCTCAGCTCCAGTTTGTTTTCTCAGTGACCTGCAAACCAAGCATATGACATCTTCAGCAGTAGGGTTTTACCATCTACTTCTTGTGAGCAACCAAGAGCTTTGGCAATAGCTTGTTATGTATTGGGGTTGTCAGGGACCTCCCGACCAACAACTCACTGCAAGGTATCCCACCCTTGGCACTGAAATCTTATAACAATCTATGGCTCCTGAGCACAGCATTATCCACCCAAACTCTCTCTCCTGTATCATATATGTTACTTAGATAGCAAAGATGTAGGTTTCCATATGGTTTATTGATAACATCTTTAATTTTGGTTAGCCCTCCTCCCACGTCCTCCTCCCTTTATTCCTTTCCCTGACCCTATTTAGACCCCTTTACCCCCATTCTGCCCTTTCACTTATTTATCTACTATACTATCCTCTCTCCTCCCACCCTCAGAACCCCTTCCTCACTTCCTGGCCTCTGCTACTGAGTTTTCTTCCAACTCAATACAAGTCTAAACATCTGATCCACATATGCGAGAGAACATGCAGAGTTTGACTTTCTGACTCAAGGTTACCTAGCTTAGTATAATCTTTTCTAGATACATCTATTTCCTTGCAAATTTCATAATGCTGAATATTTTAAATATGTGCAAATGTGCATGTTTATGTGCTGATGTATATGTGGGTGCACATGTGCATGTGGATGCCAGAGAACAACCTTAAGTGTCATCCTTAGAAACACCACAGACATTTGTTGAGACAGGAATTTTCATTGCCTGGAGCTCACCAATTAATCTAGCAGCCAGCAAGCCCAGGAACTCACCTGTCCCTGTCTTTCCAGTGCTGGAATTACAAGCACATATCACCATGCTCGGCCTTTTTATTAATATGTTTTATTGTATATATACAGGTTATACTCTGTTATCCCCTCGCCCTGCTTCCCTTTCCTTGAGGCCCTTGTCAGTGGGGTTATTGTATTCACTGTGCAGTTATGAAGGCCTCAGTGTTGCGGTCAGCTTTCTAGTTGCTGTGCAGAAAGAACCCAAGCAAAAGTGGCTTGTGGAGGAATGGGTTTATTAGGCTTACGGACTCGAGGGGAGACACCATCCTGACAGGGAATATGATGGCATGAGCAGAGGGGTGGACATCACCTCTGCCACAGCACTGCAAACAGCGGCAGGAAGGTGTGCCAAATACTGGCAAGGGGGAGCTGGCTTATAACCCCCATAAGCCTGCCCCCAACAACACAGCTTCATTGAGGTTGTAAAACCCAAACTGCCATCAGCTGAGGATCGATCTATCAGAACACATTCATTTGTTTGTGGGGGACACCTGGATCAAACAATGACAGTCAGTCCCTGTGGGGTCACAGGGAAACCATGCCTCTGGGTACTCCTACCCAGTCTGTCATGCCTGGCATTTTTATGTGGATGTTGTGGATCAAACTTAAGTCCCTCCCCACCATGGTGGGAATAAAACCTTTAAACCTGTGATACAAAAGAAATCTTCCTTTCCTTTAAATTGTACCTGTCAGATGTACTGTCACAGTGATGAAAACCTGATATACTTGGTCTGATTTAATAACTTATACTTTTAATATATGACCCATTGTAATGAGGGACCTGGGGATTAGAACTTAAAGAGTACCCAGCTACTTCCAATGTCCAAATTCTTGTCCATAAAATTAAAGAATTAAAATTATTGACCACCAGAAGATAAAGTATAGTGGGAGACTTTATTTAAAAGAAAACGAAAAGTTATAGGAATCTCCAGCCACTGGTGTGGAGAGAACACCTGGGAGAGTGTTTAGTCACATATCTATAAAATCTGTGCTGGCCAGCAAATAAGAAAAAGAAGGAAAGAAAACCCTGTTGCTGAAGAAACCACAGAATGCCATCGATCAGCATCGAGAGACCCTTGGAGGTCTGGAATGGTAACCAGCCCCCAGATGGCAGTTAGTGCAGTGTTGGAAGACACTACACAAGCTGCCGGGGAAGCTGATCAACGGCAGCCGGAGTAAATAGAGACCACTGGCATGAAACAGTCTGCGGCCATGAGTAGGTTGACCACACCTCCTACTGGGAGAGAACAGCTAACCAAGAAAGGAGCACTTGTGCAATGGAGGAGCATGGGCCTGGGGAAGACAATCAACAGCTTTTAAATTTGGCCAAATATTCCACTTAGTGAGGGGGAGCTGTTGACTGGAATTGGGGATTCAGGGTGATATGCACCGGATCCCGTATTCTTGGGCTCCAAAGAAAAGATGCACTATGGGTGCGATTGATGGGGAGGCTACTAAAAATAGAAACTAGGTAATCCAGAATGGTGTATATTTGTTAACCTGTACTGATCTCACTCTCCGATGGAGATTGTGTTTGTATTTTTCAGGATGCAGCGAGAGAGCTGTGGCCCATCTAAACCTACCAACTGTAGACCGATAGCTGAGATCCTGGCTAGAGATGAACCACCACAGTCATATCGTGGAGGATCCATATGGAACCTCGCAGAGAATGACTGGATGAATAAGGGACCCACAGCCATTCAATCAAGACAGGATAAGCCAGTGAGACAGAAACCAAAGATTTTCAACACAAAGACTCCTAAGCTCACAACCTTCAAACAGCCTTAATACTCACCCACCACGGCTCAGGGAACTGAGTGGAAGAGGGGGCGGAAAGATTCTGAGAGCTGTGGTGGGGGAGAATATCCAGAGGCATGGCACCCCTCAGTA
>PVHP010046752.1:0-13157 GCA_004024765.1 Zapus hudsonius | reverse complement strand
TCTCTGCCAGATTTTCTCCCTGCTCTGGGCAGCCTTGAGCCAGCGAAGAAAGAAGCCATATTGGGCTGTAAATACCACAACGACAGCTCATGCAGGCCGATCTGTAGACTGTCACCAGACTCTGCAACTGAGATTCAACTGGTGAGAATCTCAGATCCCAGAAGCGAGGAGATGTGGGGCATAACTCAGAAAATGTTTATTTGAATGTTGTTTTTATTAAGCAAACTGAATTGCAAAGTGTCGCGAGCCTGAAATTCGGGGGATCAATTTGTTACGATATCTGATCTGTAAATGAAGTTTAGTTAATCCAGAACTTTAATTTTAGCTTTAGAGATAAAGGTTTCAATTTAAGACTTAATTTCTTTTTTTTTCTTAATGATTTTTTAATTTATTTTTATTTTTTCTTCATTAAGCAGAGAGATGAGAGAGAGAGAGAGAGAGACAGAGACAGAGAGAGAGAGAGAGAGAGAGAGAGACAGAGAGAGCGCACCAGGGCCACCACCTTGTGGGTCTGGCTTATGTGGGTCCTGGGGAATTGAACCCCGGGCCTTAGGCACTGGAGGCAAGTGCCTTAACCGCTGAGCCATCTCTCCAGCCCTGGAGGATTATTTTTAAAGAATTCACATGTATAAAAATGGGATTACTCAGTTTATGAATGAAGAATAAAGACCTGTGCCGAGACATGGAGAGTGCAAGAGTATTATACAAATAAAGACCAGACAGGCATGGTGGCACACACCTGTAAGTCTAGGTGGAGCCAGGAGGATCAGGAGTTCCAGAGATTTAAGGCCAACCTTGGCTATGTGAGATCCTGTCTCAAAAATGAATGAATGAGGGGCTGGAGAGATTGCTCAGCAGTTAGACATTTGCTTGCAAAGCCTCCCAACATGGGTTCAGTTCCCCAGTAACCACTTAAAGCCAGATACACAAAGTGGCAAATAAGTCTGAAATTCATTTGCAGTGGCAAAAAAGCCCTGGAGTGCCCATTCGTTCTATCTCCTTCTCTGCTTCCCACTCCCTCTCTTTGCTTGCAAATAAATAATAAAGATATATGTATTTAAATGAATGAATGAATAAGTAAATACCTAAGTTATTCATGCAACATACTGAACTGTCAGTAGAAATAAAAGAGTTTTCTTGAATGAAAGGGGGCATGAGGGCTTGCCAAAGGGGTCAGGGGTAGCCAGTGGCCCCCCACATAGATCTATCCGCCGGATTCTGCTAGTTAATTATTTCAGTTTATAAAAATATGAAATTAATATATTTTCAAACTTGCGACTTCGGGATTGGTGCTGTGAACTTCCTTAGGCAAGAGGCTACAAAGTCACTCTTTACCTATCCCAAAGCAAGGAGGGGGCAGAGAGGGCCAGCTTTCATCTTGATCAAATATTCTATCTAAATGTAGATTCCTGCCAAAGTGGCCAAGGAAATCTGCTTCCGTCATGCAAATGAAATGCCGCCAGCTGGGGAATGCACAGTGGACACGGTGGTAGGAGAAAAGAACGTATGTTGTGTTTGACTCTAGTGTTCAAAGTGGTGACGAGGGGTCTGGGGTCCCTGGCTTGGGTCTGGATTCCAGGCAGCACTGTCCCTGTGCTGTTATGAAAGTGTACCCTCCACTTGGCCTTGGTCACCCACAAACTCATTTCCCAGCCCCAAAGGAAACTCCAGCCTCTAACTTTGTAGCTGAAAATAAATTAAACTATCAACAGAGAGGATATTTACTAGAAATAGAGCAGACAACAAGCTGCATTTTATTTCTCACTTATAACCACGAACGACTCGGACCACCTCCACCCCAGGGCCGACCGACCAGCTCGCTTTGTTCCCATGGAACCACAGAGTGCAATAAGAAGTGTGGTGTAATAATCATATAAATAACAGCTGGGATATGGGGCAGGGAATAAGGGCCTGGAAGGAGCTGAGCCGTGTGCTGGGCCAGCAGGCTGTATTCGGATATTTACTGTTTGTACTGAAACTTGGGCATCAGAAGTTTTGCTAATGAGCAAAGGTTGAAGCAAAGTGAAGAAACTGGATAATGCAAAAGGCAAAAAAATCCTCCTGACGACTTCATTATATTAAGTTTCCACTTCAAGGTGTGAAAGCCTAGGGTGTGACTGACATTCAAGATTCTGCCTGGGGCCATCCACTGAGGAGAATGAAGAGGGAGCGAGGCTAGGATAGCCACTCCAGAGCAGGTGGGGGGTGTGAGTGTGTGTGTGTGTGCACTCATATGTTTGATTGTGTATGTGTGTGTATGTGTGTATGTGCTTGATCTTGTGAGTGTGTGTGTATGTGCACTCATATACTTGATTGGATGTGTGTGTGTATGTGCACTCATGTGCTTGATTGTGTGGGGCTCATATACTTGATTGTGTGTGTGTGTGTGTGTGTGTGCACTCATGTGTTGGATTGTGTGTATGTGCACTCATATACTTGGTTGTGTGTGTGTATGTGTGTGTGCACTTATATGTTTGATTGTGTGTATGTGCATTCATATACTTGGTTGTGTGTGTATGTGTGTGTGTGCACTCATGTTCTTGGTTGTGTGTATGTGCACTTATATACTTGGTTGCATGTGTGTGTGTGTGTGTGTGTGTGTGTGTGTGCACTCATGTGCTTGGTTGTGTGTGTGTGTGCTCATATGTTTGATCGTGTGTATGTGCACTCATATACTTGATTGGGTGTGTGTGTGCAAGTGCGCGTGCATGTGCGCACACTTCTGTGCTTGATCTTGTGAGTGTGTGTATGTGTATTCATATGCTTAATTGTGTGTGTATGTGCACTCATATACTTGATTGGATGTGTGTGTGTATGTGCACTCATGTGCTTGATTGTGTGGGGCTCATATACTTGATTGTGTGTGTGTGTGCACTCATGTGCTTGATCATATGTGTGGGGGGGTTGGCAACCATTTAAAAGTATCTTAAAAAAAAGATACTCAGTTTCTCAACTGTGGCAAAGCATAGGGGTTATTTCAAGGGTTCTTAAAAACCCCATGTCCAGGGCTGGAGAGATGGCTCAGTGGTTAAGGCACGTTCCTGGAAAACCTAATGACCCAGGTTCAATTCCCCAGTACCCACATAAAGCCAGATGTACAAAGTGGTACCTGTATCTGGAGTTCATGTGCAATGACTAGAGGCCCTGGCACACCCATGCTCTCCTCTCCTCTCTCTCTCTCTCTTTCTCTCTCACAAACACACACACACACAAACACACACACACACACACACACACACACACACACACACACACACACACACCTTTTCTGTGTCTGTCAATATGTTTACCTGGTGAATATTCTCTTTCCTAACACAACAAAAAGATATCACATTGAGCTTCTGTGACCTCATGAGGTTTTTAACACCAGACTCTCCTCAGCTTCTTCTGAGTCTTGGCCTTTCTCAAACTGAATTGAGGAGGAGGAATGGACATGAAGAAAGTTCTGGCTAGCTCTGAGGAGCTGGGGTAAAGATGCTAACTCCCCACGCTGAACTGCAGCCAGGCCAGACAAGTCCACACCTCACCTTCTGCAAGAAGTAACTTGGGTCAGGGAAAGATGAGTCGCACGATGTTTGGTCCAAGCTGCCTCTTATCTCTGATGGTGCCCCTGGCATCCTTGGGCTCAGGCCTGAGTCATGGGCCAAACCCCACTGCTGAGCTGAGCCACCCTGCCCACTTCCTGCAGAAATGGACTCTCTGAAAGATTTCCTGCTCAGTGATTGACTAAGCTACCTAGTTGTTCCGATCAGATGGGAAGGAATGCTTGGGGCAGGACAGCTGCATGCACACCAGAAAAGAAAACGTCCCTAACTGAAACTGACAGGCTGCTGCATGCCCTCCAAATACAGCCTTTGGAATGCCCCTCACTACCACAGCTGAAAAATTCTTCACTCACTTAGCCTTGGAGCATAAAGACACCAGGACATCCAGCCCCTGTGGGTAGAGAAAGGATAAATGTGGCCCAGACCTCAGAATCACACCACAAGCCTGGAGAAGACATATGGTTGAGGATTCCTTAGTCCAGGTTCAACAGCTCTCTGTCTGGTACATCAACAAATCTGTACAAGAAATCATCGGTGTGGTTCTAGAACATTCTAGTTCCAAGCTGTTCCTGTTGCTAATCACTGATAGCTAAGGTTATTTGGGACTTTAAATGTAGATAGAAGTTGCAAACCAGGAATCAGAGACTTGGTATAAAAAGAAAAGAATATAAAATCTTCTTGTTACTATGGTATATTAATTACCCATAGAGGCTATGTGCCCCTATTGCACAAGTGTGTACGTCTTGACCTGCTGGTTCATTGCCTGGTCTGCAGAGTCCCCTGTTAATTCTTGGTATTGGTGATCATTGTCTTCCAGATGCTCCAGTAAGGCTCTCCAGCACCATGAGGGCAGTGGGGCAGGGAGGTAGCTATTTTCCCTTTCAGTTCCAGCATGGTATCCAATGTCCTGTGGCAGCATCCTGTGGTGTCTTCAGCAAGAGTCTTCCTTTTTAGCTCTGGCAGGCAATCAAATGTTTTGGCAATGGCCTATATGGTTTTGGGGATCCCATGGGTCTCCCTGGCCAACATCTCACTATGGGGGGTAGCTCAGCTCTGGGCCTGAGAGTCCATGGCTTCAGACACCAGAGAGAAGCCACCTCTGCTCTCTAGAGAACAAGCATGGGCTGGCACATCAAAATCTCTCACACAATTTTGCACACCCCCTTTCACCCAAGTTGCTTTCACACTTGGTTGGAGAATCTGCTTTATTTCACAGATGGCAGAGAAAACGGAGGAGAACCAAGATCCTTTGATAAGACAGGAAGATACCCAACTGACCATCATGAGACAGGCCACCTCTACCACATCTGCCAGGGTCCCGAAGAAATTGCAGAGGAAGCCTCATCAGGAATACTGCTTTTACTGCTAGCCTGACAACCAGCCCAGGGTGATGGTGGCAGACAGACACAATGATTAATCAAAACCTACAAAGCAGAAATCCAGAGGCTACAAAGAACTCAACACCTAATCAGACTACCAACAAGCCTGCCATGGTGCAGGGAACATTGTGGAAGAGGGGGTGGAAAGATTGTGAGAGCCACAGAGTGGGTAGAAATACTCTGAGGCACAGTCCCTCTGCTAGCCCATAGAGAATAACTGAGGCCTTCATAACCCCACAGTGATTAACAGAAGCCCATGGATGTGCCCCAGGGGGGGTTAGTAACAGAGTTAGGACAACATATATAATAAATTTAAAATATTAAATATTAAGTGTGCTTCAGAATTATATTGTAGATAATTATCAAAAGCTAATTTATAAAAGTTAAGTTTTCTGTTTATAATACACGCTTATACCAGCTAGAATCACAGGTCCAGCCCAGGACCTGGCTGGGAGAACAGAACTGTAAACATTGTAGGTGAATGTAAACTTTCTATCCAGGCATCCAAAAGTCCCAAGGATCGGTTGTGGAAAAGAAGACAAGTCCTTAAGCGCTGTCTGCAGTTAACACCTTCAAATTCAAAGGGAATCCATCAAAGAAACAGTGAAATCTAAGTCGAGACTGAGAGCTTTGTAGGAATTAATTCTGCTCCCGCTTCTGGAATTTTTGAAAACTGTGTAATTCGCAAACCTCACCAATGTCTTCAAATATCTCTCCGTGTAGCACAATCTCAGCTCATTAGCACATGCTATGAGCTGTGTGCACACACTGGAAATATTTGATGCATTTCATTCACCTGATGTCGTCACTTATCTTCCCTCTCTACTGGCTGCCCACCTGGTCTACCCATTGGGACCCACAATTTGCCTCTGTCGCTCCATACGTGGGAGCCAGGGTGGCGGATGCAATGCTAATGATATTACAGCATCCGTCGATGTCTTGCTCCAAATCCTCCAATGAGTTTCCAACACATGCTATGAAATCCAAATCCCTGTTCCAGTCACTGACCCCTGGGTCCTCCTCACAGCAGCTCGGAGGCTGACTTGTCAACATGCCTTTGATGGCTTCTGAACCAGCTGTTTCTGTAGTGTTTGCTCTCCCACCATTCTGGGCATAGCTGTCACCTTTTGTTCTGAAGTTTTAGGTCAGATGCCAGGTCTTCAAGGAGGCTTTCCTGAGCAGTGTCTGAAATGTCCCCTTTTTTAAAAATCATTCTTTGAGTAACAGTCATCACTGTCACCTCTTTATTCCATCCAGGATCTGTCTGGCTTCAAAAAATTCTTGGTTTCAGGAGAACAGGGCCATTGCCTCAGTCTTTATTTCCTAAAAGAACCCTCCACAGAATCCAATCAATAAATAGTGGTTGAAATAACAGACTCATTATTTTGAATATATAATAAAATGATAAATACTGACACTTTATCTTGACACCTCAAATTAAGGAGCTAAAACATAAATGGTTTTGCAAACTAAGTCATCAAGATAAATAAATATTTGGTATGTCATTACTTAAAGATGTTTTTATTTTGACAGTTGGGCGGTCAGTTCACTCTAAGTAATTGTTTCTGTAAAGACAACAGTAGCAACTAGAAAATGGTGGCAGTGTCTTCTTGCCAAAGTATATATGTGGGGTTTTATTGTTTTTAAAAATTATTGAGTCATTTGTGTGTGTATGTGTATGTGTATGTGTGTATGTCTGCATATGTGTGTGTGTGTGTGTGTGTGTGTGTAAAAGAGCACACTAAGACCTCTTGCCACTGCAAATGAATACCATTTTTTTTGTGTCTGGCTTACATGGGTGGCTTGGGACTGAACCTGAGCCTGCAGGCTTTGCAAGCACCTTTACCTGCTAAGCCACCTTTGCAACCCCCATAGTTTTCTCTTTAAAAAGTTCCCTGTGGGTACTGAAATATACCTTGCCTTATTGGAGCTCTCGTTGCAATGAGAAACTTGCACTTTCGAAACTTGAAAAGCCTGCACAACATATAAGGCAGGATTTCCTTTAAAGGGTTGGCATCTCCCACAGCCAGCTGGGGAAAGGGGAATGTCATCCTATGACCCAGCAAGGCTCACATATTCCATGGGTCACCTTTGTGTAACAGGCATCCATTTTTAAATCAACCCAGATGTGGAAACCAATCCTTCCCCACTAAACTTCAAGAGACATATGAAATGACTCCAACTTCTGTGTTTCATTTGAGGTCAGGTCAGAGGTTGTAAGGGTCACAGAGGCAAGGTCAACTGAAAAATAAATAAATAAATAAAAATTTAAAAAATTTAAAAAATGAATGCGGAATGCTTTCAAACACAAGCAATTTTAATTCAGGTCAGGGTGTAATCAGTGAACAAAAATTGGGGTTTATCCAATGTGAAACTTGGTCTAAATTTTCTGAAATTATGGATTTCTTTTGATGATGTTTGGCTAAGGGGTAGGGAGCCTACTACACATGCCTCAGTGCTTGTTAGAGTTACCTTGATTTTGTGTGTGTGTGTGTGTGTGTGTGTGTGTGTGTGTGTGTGTGTGTGTGTGTAGAAAAAGAGAATATTACTCTCATGGCAGAGGACATGCACAGCCATTCTGAGCAGATCATCCTGTGAGGAAGTCACTAAGTAAGCTATGGTGTAAACACGTCCATGAGAGAGGCAGACCCCATAGATCACTGCGCTCAGGTCAGGTTCTAGAAACTCCAGGCAAAACCCGTAACAAATGAATATTTATGCCTATATGCATGGTGCTCTTAATCCAGGGTTGCTAAATGAATGAAAAGAACCAGAATGTGACTACAGATTTAAAGGGACCGGGGTCTTTGTTCTATAACCAGTTACAGAAGCCCTGCTGGCCTCTGAGAATCCAGCCCAAAACAATGCTTTTGCTGAATTGAAGAGGAACGAATGCAAGGGACTCATGTTCATGTACTTACAGTGTGTGAGTCACTTCAGCCTCTTCAGTCCCCAACTCTCCTGTGCGCTGTGAACACGTGTCACCAGGCTTCATGGACACCGAGGGGACTTGCAGTTGGAAATGTTGCTAGCTTCGTACCATGTCTACCTTCTGTCATTTGGCTACAAAATAAATAGACAGATAACATCTTATTGGAGGAATGTTCTGGTGTCCCGAACATGTGGTCTCCCAGGTGGCAGTGGCTGAACCTGTAGGCTGCAGGCTACCTCAAACAGACGGAGGGACAAACGGAATGTTTGGGTGGCAGCGATGCCCTGCCAGAGACTGTGCCTGGAGCACAAAGACCACAGATGGCCCCTGTCCCCAACAACAAATAACAGCACATGCTCTAATCTTGGGTAGAGGTTGTCGGGCTTGGGTTCTCTGAGCAGGCTGGGCAGTCATCCGACCTGACTGAACACCTCATGCTGCATGCCGGAGTGTAATTACAGTTTTGCTCCAACTGGAGAGTCGTCAGTGCGCAGATCTTTCCTCTGCCATCCCACCATGCCAGGCCTGCCTGTCTCTCCTGCTTCCTGGCCTCCTGGATACCATGTAGGCAAGTCACCGTCAGGGACCAATCAAGTCCTGTCCTTTGACAGCTCCTGGGCTGTCACTTCTGCCCCCAAGCTTCTACAGAACACTGCTCTAACTTACCTGGGTCATTTACCATGTGTGCTTCACCTGATCAGAAGCAGGTGTCATGAATGTCAGGCAGGTGCTTGTCTCCCAAGCATGAGTGCATGAATTTGATCCCCAGAATCCACCTGAAAATGCCAGACTTAGCAGTGTGCCTTTGTATTCCTGTGCTGGGGAGGCAGAGACAGGAAGATCTCCAGGCCTTCTGGCTGCCAGTCTAGCCTGATTGGTGAGTTCCAGACCAGTGAGAGACCATGTCTCAAAGAAAGGTGCATTGTGTTCCTGGAAATAATCCTCCAACAGCAAGCACATAGCTATGTACACAGGCCTGCACACACATATGCACCTACACACACACACACTCACACACACACACAAATAATAAAGAAGTCTCTTAGATGGTATAGAGGTCAACCCTCATGGGAACATCTCAACAGCCAAATCCTTCATGGGCCACCAGATTCTAGACAAAAGGCTGGTTTCAACCGAGAGAAATTCAAGGCCCAGCTAACTCAAACTAACTCAGTAATGGACAGCCAGTGTTTTATATCTCTGCACCTGCTTCCCCAAACCAGAACTGGTGAAAGACAAGCCAGTCCTGTGGGATGCAATATTTAAAAATACTCCTAATCTCAAGGTTATAGAAGAACAGGATTGGCACTTTGTCATGCTACCTTAAAATCTCTGTCCTAGGGCTGGAGAGTTGGCTCACAGGTTAAGGCACTTGCCTGCAAAGCCTAACAACCCGGGTTTCATTTGCCAGTACCCACATAAAGCCAGATGCACAGTGGCACATACATCTGGAGTTTACAACTTGGGCATGCCTATTCTCTCTCTCTCTTTCTCTCTCTCTCTCTTTCTCTCTCTTTCTCTCTTGGCTTACAAAGAAATAAATATAATTAAAAAAAATAAAACCTCTGTCCCAGGTACCACTCATGCCAGGAGTTGTCTCTGCCTTACCATTTCCATACGATGGGCAAACTAACCTATGGCAGGACAGTCATAAAAATGGACAGAAACCATGTACAGCACCTTTGAGAATCGAGAGAGCTCCTGAGACATGAATCTTTAGGCAACTTTACTGCTGTGAAAATAACTAGAGTTTTCTCCAATGCCCCGGATGATCTGTGTGGGGTCATTATCATACATAGAATCATTGGTGACTGAAATATCCTTGCTATGTGGCACATGGTGTCAACAGAACAGTGGAGACACATTAGTAAAAATTATCAGGAATTCTGAACTTAAGGCTTATAACAGCAAGAGAAGAGCTTTGCTGAAAAGTTTGAATCCTCATGGTAGAACGCACCAGGTTCTATGTACACAGGAGTTCATTAAAGCAGTCTTGGTGAATGAACCCTAAGAAAGTTTGGTCTGGGGGTAGAGCAAACCTCACTGTAGACTCAAGGTCATTCTCCACTGACCTGAGAGTCTTCTTCCCTCTTATTTCCTTCTATACCTCATCTTGATTCATGGCTGGCACTGTTCAATACAGTCTCACCTGTCATGAGTCAAATGGCCACTGTCATTCTGCATGGTTTTGACAGCATTTGGTAGTTACGGATTTATATATAGCATGCATCTGCCACAGTCTGAATTCTTGCTTCCTGTCCTTCTAATCCAAGAGTCCTTGCTTCCTTCTGAAACTTGGGGAAAGTTACCTCCAGAAAGTATTGTGTGGAGTCCCAGCCTCTTTCTCTGTAATATGTGTATGTACAGGGGTGAGAGAGGTCATATGATCTGTCATACATGACAGTTACAACCGGGATCAGAATCCTTCGTATCTATCATGTTCCTCGTTGCCTCGGCCTCAGACTCCTGGAGTTTTGCCATGGAACTGTTTCATGCTTGTCCTATGTACGTTATGCCTGATTTATATTCTGAGTTCTAGATAATTGTCAGGTCCTAGGAGGTCTCTTTGTTTTGTGTGTCTAACTACATTTTTATAGCGACTCTCAGCTTGGTCTTTTGTCTTTGCATTCTGTCACATTTTCATGGGAGTAAAACTTACCAAGAACCATAAGAGGCCACTGTGTGCCCTAAACTGTCCTTGAAGGGGTCCACTGGGGGGCATTTTCTTTCAGCCATGGAAGACTTAGAAGGAAGATGTGGTTCCCTTTATAAACAAGAAAACAGAGGCTCAAAGAAGTTGATGATCCTTCCAACAACAGGCTGAGAGAAGGAAATTTAACCCAAATGTAGTAGTTACCTTCCTGTTGCTGGAACAAAACATCCAACCAGGAGCAGGGTTTATGTTAGCTTATAGTTCAAGGTGAAACTGCACCATAGTGACCAAAGCATGGCAGAGCAGACAGCCAAGTGTCTCACCTTGTTGTTTCTCAACAAGAAAAGGAAGCAGCAAGGGCCAGCTATCCCTGGTGAGAGGGATGGGATGACAAAAATCTCAAGGTCCTCCCCCAGTGACACATCTCTTCCAGCAAGACTCCACCAGCCAAGGACTAAATATGAGGATTCACCACCAACACTTGAGCCTATGGGGAATGGGTGGCATTCGTCCTCATTGCATGTACAGCAAAGCCTCTGTCCATGAACTTGTTGGATGTGTGCATCACATATCATCCTCATGCTACAAGCTTTGCTCCATTGTGTTTTTCCTGGCATGGAGTCTTCTTTTAGCTCTATCTTCTCCAACCACGGAAGTCTGCTGTGGTAGTTTGAATAGATGTCCCTCCAATAGGATCAAAAGCTTATTATAATTGTGAATTGTCTCCAGCCTTCTGGTTGCAGGAGGTGTCACTTAGGCTTGGCCTCCTGGGGTCTGGTCCTGAGATAGTTCTAAATTGGATGCAAAAATCCTAGGGATACATATGCAAAAGAGCAGCCGGAACATCAAGTCTGGCAATCCTAATGTTTTGTGAGTTACAGTCTGAGTTGCTTGCTTGCTTCTGGAGGTGCTGGGCCTCTGTCTCTCTGCTTGGGTCTATGAAAGGGGGCCAGCTCTTTCCTTCATTTTTTGGAACATCCCCTGGATCGGTTATTTCAATAAATACTTCCCTCCCTAAACTGTGCCTGGTTTGGAGATTCGTCCCAGCAGCATGTGGATGACTATGACCCCTGCAATGGTGTCTCTCACTTCTCAATACAAGAGCAAGGACTGTAAGATGAATGTCCTTAAACTTGACCCTGTGTTGGCAAGAATGGCTCCTCCTGCTGTCATCTCCCTGAGGACGAGTTCCAGGCTCACAGATCTTAGTGACTCCCTGAACCTGGAAATGGCATGTGGGTGTGTGGGTCATGGGAGAAGTGGACATGAGGTGTTCAGGCTGAGGAGCTGCCATAGGTGTGGAGGTGGCATTCCATGCCAATCTGGGTGTATGTCCGTGAGCCTGATGGTCAGGGGGCTACACATATATCAGAGAAGAGCATGAGTGTCAACACAAATCCAAAAAGCTTTCCAGAGAACAATGCTCACTGGAAGCCAGAACTCAAGGCACAGAGGCAGCTGACCCATTGAAAGGATCCCTGATGGGCTCTTTTATGAACGACAATGTTCACTTGTCCATTCATTGCCTCACCTGGTACCGATGCTTGCTGGGCTTGCAGGTGGCCTTTAGAAAAACATGAGGAAAGATGAATGAGGTCATACAGGTGGTCTAACCTTCTATAAGTGACGTCTTTATACAAAGAGGAACTTAGTATAAACGAGAGAGAGAGAGAGAGAGAGTAAGCAGGAGAACACGTGAGGAAGTGGTGACAAGGTTGGTCACGCATCCACAGCCAAGGTCAGAGGCCTCAGCCAAAGCCAACCCTGCCAGCACCTCAATCTTGAACTTCCAGAAAAATAAACATCTGTCCATTAAGGCACTCATGGCTCTGGTGCTGTTGCTAAAGCCCTAGCAGACTGAGGTGGGGTCTGTGTTAAAAAGCATCCCGGTGATTTATCCTTGGTTGAAGACCCCAGACAAATTCATGTGCTAATAGTCAGAGACTTTTTCCCCTGTGTGTGTGTGTATACGAGTGTGTACGATGTGTGTATATTTATGTATGTGAGTGTTGCCATGTGTACCACGGTATGCATGTGGAGGTCAGAGGACAACCATAGGTGTCAGTTCTCATCTTCCAATGAGCCAGGGGTTCCTTTTCATGAGGTTCACAGGGAACCTATGGGGTTCCAGGGATTCTGCCTTCTATTTTGCCTTAGGCACACTGGGATTACAGACACATGCTACCATGTGCAGCTCCACATGGATCCTGGGGATTTGAACTCAGGTCCTCACACTTGCACAACAAGTTCTTTTACACGCTGAGTCATTGTTCCAGACCCCTTCACAGACTTGATATATTTTTTTAATTTATTGATTTTTTTTTAAATAAAAAGGTTGCACACATAAACCCCTTCTCCTCCACCCCAATTCTGGTGAGGTTCTTCTTCAGTTGGGTTATTGTTTTTATTGTGGGGACCAAGAGGCCTCTCACTCAATCTCTGCAGGATTGGGGGAAATATGGTGTCTCGAGCTATTCCCACCCACCCTGAGGCTCTTAGGATCTTTCCACCCCCTCTTGCCAGATGCTCCCTGAGCCTTGGAGGGCTGGATAGGGATCTGATCTGGTGTTGCTTTCTCTATAGCCTCTGGATCTCTGTTTTGAGTGTCACTATCTCCCTGGAACTGGTTTTCAGGCTGGTGGTGAGAG